>JAVIWC010001538.1:0-10285 GCA_031894815.1 Creontiades dilutus
GAAATACCCCCTAGAGAGTAGGTTTGAAAGCGATTAAACAGAGTTTATTTTTGAGCAATTTTGATGAAAAAACACGAAAATAACCATGAAGGAAGCGTTTTATCGAAAAAAGGACTTCAGATTCGTGTTCAGCACCCCGAAAAACCCCTATAAAGAGTAGGTTTGAAAGAGATTAAACAGAGTTTATTTTTGAGCAATTTTGATGAAAAAACGCGAAAATAACCATGAAGGAAGCGTTTTATCGAAAAAAGGACTTCAGATTCGTGTTCAGCACCCCGAAAACCCCTTAGAGAGTAGGTTTGAAAGAGATTAAACAGAGTTTATTTTTGAGCAATTTTGATGAAAAAACGCGAAAATAACCATGAAGGAAGCGTTTTATCGAAAAAAGGAGTTCAGATTCGTGTTCAGCACCCCGAAATACCCCCTAGAGAGTAGGTTTGAAAGCGATTAAACAGAGTTTATTTTTGAGAATTTTGATGAAAAAACGCGAAAATAACCATGAAGGAAGCGTTTTATCGAAAAAAGGACTTCAGATTCGTGTTCAGCACCCCGAAAAACCCCTTAGAGAGTAGGTTTGAAAGCGATTAAACAGAGTTTATTTTTGAGCAATTTTGATGAAAAAACGCGAAAATAACCATGAAGGAAGCGTTTTATCGAAAAAAGGACTTCAGATTCGTGTTCAGCACCCCGAAAAACCCCTTAGAGAGTAGGTTTGAAAGCGATTAAACAGAGTTTATTTTTGAGCAATTTTGATGAAAAAACGCGAAAATAACCATGAAGGAAGCGTTTTATCGAAAAAAGGACTTCAGATTCGTGTTCAGCACCCCGAAAAACCCCTTAGAGAGTAGGTTTGAAAGCGATTAAACAGAGTTTATTTTTGAGCAATTTTGATGAAAAAACGCGAAAATAACCATGAAGGAAGCGTTTTATCGAAAAAAGGACTTCAGATTCGTGTTCAGCACCCCGAAAAACCCCTTAGAGAGTAGGTTTGAAAGCGATTAAACAGAGTTTATTTTTGAGCAATTTTGATGAAAAAACGCGAAAATAACCATGAAGGAAGCGTTTTATCGAAAAAAGGACTTCAGATTCGTGTTCAGCACCCCGAAAGACCCCCTAGAGAGTAGGTTTGAAAGCGATTAAACAGAGTTTATTTTTGAGCAATTTTGATGAAAAAACGCGAAAATAACCATGAAGGAAGCGTTTTATCGAAAAAAGGACTTCAGATTCGTGTTCAGCACCCCGAAAAACCCCTTAGAGAGTAGGTTTGAAAGCGATTAAACAGAGTTTATTTTTGAGCAATTTTGATGAAAAAACGCGAAAATAACCATGAAGGAAGCGTTTTATCGAAAAAAGGACTTCAGATTCGTGTTCAGCACCCCGAAAAACCCCTTAGAGAGTAGGTTTGAAAGCGATTAAACAGAGTTTATTTTTGAGCAATTTTGATGAAAAAACGCGAAAATAACCATGAAGGAGCGTTTTATCTAAAAAAGGACTTCAGATTCGTGTTCAGCATCCCGAAAGACCCCCTAGAGAGTAGGTTTGAAAGCGATTAAACAGAGTTTATTTTTGAGCAATTTTGATGAAAAAACGCGAAAATAACCATGAAGGAAGCGTTTTATCGAAAAAAGGACTTCAGATTCGTGTTCAGCACCCCGAAAAACCCCTTAGAGAGTAGGTTTGAAAGCGATTAAACAGAGTTTATTTTTGAGCAATTTTGATGAAAAAACGCGAAAATAACCATGAAGGAAGCGTTTTATCGAAAAAAGGACTTCAGATTCGTGTTCAGCACCCCGAAAAACCCCTTAGAGAGTAGGTTTGAAAGCGATTAAAGAGAGTTTATTTTTGAGCAATTTTGATGAAAAAACGCGAAAATAACCATGAAGGAAGCGTTTTATCGAAAAAAGGACTTCAGATTCGTGTTCAGCACCCCGAAAGACCCCCTAGAGAGTAGGTTTGAAAGAGATTAAACAGAGTTTATTTTTGAGCAATTTTGATGAAAAAACGCGAAAATAACCATGAAGGAAGCGTTTTATCGAAAAAAGGAGTTCAGATTCGTGTTCAGCACCCCGAAATACCCCCTAGAGAGTAGGTTTGAAAGCGATTAAACAGAGTTTATTTTTGAGCAATTTTGATGAAAAAACACGAAAATAACCATGAAGGAAGCGTTTTATCGAAAAAAGGACTTCAGATTCGTGTTCAGCACCCCGAAAAACCCTATAAAGAGTAGGTTTTTATCGAAAAAAGGACTTCAGATTCGTGTTCAGCACCCCGAAAAACCCCTTAGAGAGTAGGTTTGAAAGCGATTAAACAGAGTTTATTTTTGAGCAATTTTGATGAAAAAACGCGAAAATAACCATGAAGGAAGCGTTTTATCGAAAAAAGGACTTCAGATTCGTGTTCAGCACCCCGAAAACCCCTTAGAGAGTAGGTTTGAAAGCGATTAAACAGAGTTTATTTTTGAGCAATTTTGATGAAAAAACGCGAAAATAACCATGAAGGAAGCGTTTTATCGAAAAAAGGACTTCAGATTCGTGTTCAGCACCCCGAAAAACCCCTTAGAGAGTAGGTTTGAAAGCGATTAAACAGAGTTTATTTTTGAGCAATTTTGATGAAAAAACGCGAAAATAACCATGAAGGAAGCGTTTTATCGAAAAAAGGACTTCAGATTCGTGTTCAGCACCCCGAAAACCCCTTAGAGAGTAGGTTTGAAAGCGATTAAACAGAGTTTATTTTTGAGCAATTTTGATGAAAAAACGCGAAAATAACCATGAAGGAAGCGTTTTATCGAAAAAAGGACTTCAGATTCGTGTTCAGCACCCCGAAAACCCCTTAGAGAGTAGGTTTGAAAGCGATTAAACAGAGTTTATTTTTGAGCAATTTTGATGAAAAAACGCGAAAATAACCATGAAGGAAGCGTTTTATCGAAAAAAGGACTTCAGATTCGTGTTCAGCACCCCGAAAAACCCCTTAGAGAGTAGGTTTGAAAGCGATTAAACAGAGTTTATTTTTGAGCAATTTTGATGAAAAAACGCGAAAATAACCATGAAGGAAGCGTTTTATCGAAAAAGGACTTCAGATTCGTGTTCAGCACCCCGAAAAACCCCTTAGAGAGTAGGTTTGAAAGCGATTAAACAGAGTTTATTTTTGAGCAATTTTGATGAAAAAACGCGAAAATAACCATGAAGGAAGCGTTTTATCGAAAAAAGGACTTCAGATTCGTGTTCAGCACCCCGAAAACCCCTTAGAGAGTAGGTTTGAAAGCGATTAAACAGAGTTTATTTTTGAGCAATTTTGATGAAAAAACGCGAAAATAACCATGAAGGAAGCGTTTTATCGAAAAAAGGACTTCAGATTCGTGTTCAGCACCCCGAAAAACCCCTTAGAGAGTAGGTTTGAAAGCGATTAAACAGAGTTTATTTTTGAGCAATTTTGATGAAAAAACGCGAAAATAACCATGAAGGAAGCGTTTTATCGAAAAAAGGACTTCAGATTCGTGTTCAGCACCCCGAAAAACCCCTTAGAGAGTAGGTTTGAAAGCGATTAAACAGAGTTTATTTTTGAGCAATTTTGATGAAAAAACGCGAAAATAACCATGAAGGAAGCGTTTTATCGAAAAAAGGACTTCAGATTCGTGTTCAGCACCCCGAAAAACCCCTTAGAGAGTAGGTTTGAAAGCGATTAAACAGAGTTTATTTTTGAGCAATTTTGATGAAAAAACGCGAAAATAACCATGAAGGAAGCGTTTTATCGAAAAAAGGACTTCAGATTCGTGTTCAGCACCCCGAAAACCCCTTAGAGAGTAGGTTTGAAAGCGATTAAACAGAGTTTATTTTTGAGCAATTTTGATGAAAAAACGCGAAAATAACCATGAAGGAAGCGTTTTATCGAAAAAAGGACTTCAGATTCGTGTTCAGCACCCCGAAAACCCCTTAGAGAGTAGGTTTGAAAGCGATTAAACAGAGTTTATTTTTGAGCAATTTTGATGAAAAAACGCGAAAATAACCATGAAGGAAGCGTTTTATCGAAAAAAGGACTTCAGATTCGTGTTCAGCACCCCGAAAAACCCCTTAGAGAGTAGGTTTGAAAGCGATTAAACAGAGTTTATTTTTGAGCAATTTTGATGAAAAAACGCGAAAATAACCATGAAGGAAGCGTTTTATCGAAAAAAGGACTTCAGATTCGTGTTCAGCACCCCGAAAAACCCCTTAGAGAGTAGGTTTGAAAGCGATTAAACAGAGTTTATTTTTGAGCAATTTTGATGAAAAAACGCGAAAATAACCATGAAGGAAGCGTTTTATCGAAAAAAGGACTTCAGATTCGTGTTCAGCACCCCGAAAAACCCCTTAGAGAGTAGGTTTGAAAGCGATTAAACAGAGTTTATTTTTGAGCAATTTTGATGAAAAAACGCGAAAATAACCATGAAGGAAGCGTTTTATCGAAAAAAGGACTTCAGATTCGTGTTCAGCACCCCGAAAACCCCTTAGAGAGTAGGTTTGAAAGCGATTAAACAGAGTTTATTTTTGAGCAATTTTGATGAAAAAACGCGAAAATAACCATGAAGGAAGCGTTTTATCGAAAAAGGACTTCAGATTCGTGTTCAGCACCCCGAAAAACCCCTTAGAGAGTAGGTTTGAAAGCGATTAAACAGAGTTTATTTTTGAGCAATTTTGATGAAAAAACGCGAAAATAACCATGAAGGAAGCGTTTTATCGAAAAAAGGACTTCAGATTCGTGTTCAGCACCCCGAAAACCCCTTAGAGAGTAGGTTTGAAAGCGATTAAACAGAGTTTATTTTTGAGCAATTTTGATGAAAAAACGCGAAAATAACCATGAAGGAAGCGTTTTATCGAAAAAAGGACTTCAGATTCGTGTTCAGCACCCCGAAAACCCCTTAGAGAGTAGGTTTGAAAGCGATTAAACAGAGTTTATTTTTGAGCAATTTTGATGAAAAAACGCGAAAATAACCATGAAGGAAGCGTTTTATCGAAAAAAGGACTTCAGATTCGTGTTCAGCACCCCGAAAAACCCCTTAGAGAGTAGGTTTGAAAGCGATTAAACAGAGTTTATTTTTGAGCAATTTTGATGAAAAAACGCGAAAATAACCATGAAGGAAGCGTTTTATCGAAAAAAGGACTTCAGATTCGTGTTCAGCACCCCGAAAAACCCCTTAGAGAGTAGGTTTGAAAGCGATTAAACAGAGTTTATTTTTGAGCAATTTTGATGAAAAAACGCGAAAATAACCATGAAGGAAGCGTTTTATCGAAAAAAGGACTTCAGATTCGTGTTCAGCACCCCGAAAACCCCTTAGAGAGTAGGTTTGAAAGCGATTAAACAGAGTTTATTTTTGAGCAATTTTGATGAAAAAACGCGAAAATAACCATGAAGGAAGCGTTTTATCGAAAAAAGGACTTCAGATTCGTGTTCAGCACCCCGAAAAACCCCTTAGAGAGTAGGTTTGAAAGCGATTAAACAGAGTTTATTTTTGAGCAATTTTGATGAAAAAACGCGAAAATAACCATGAAGGAAGCGTTTTATCGAAAAAAGGACTTCAGATTCGTGTTCAGCACCCCGAAAAACCCCTTAGAGAGTAGGTTTGAAAGCGATTAAACAGAGTTTATTTTTGAGCAATTTTGATGAAAAAACGCGAAAATAACCATGAAGGAAGCGTTTTATCGAAAAAGGACTTCAGATTCGTGTTCAACCCCGAAAAACCCCTTAGAGAGTAGGTTTGAAAGCGATTAAACAGAGTTTATTTTTGAGCAATTTTGATGAAAAAACGCGAAAATAACCATGAAGGAAGCGTTTTATCGAAAAAAGGACTTCAGATTCGTGTTCAGCACCCCGAAAAACCCCTTAGAGAGTAGGTTTGAAAGCGATTAAACAGAGTTTATTTTTGAGCAATTTTGATGAAAAAACGCGAAAATAACCATGAAGGAAGCGTTTTATCGAAAAAAGGACTTCAGATTCGTGTTCAGCACCCCGAAAAACCCCTTAGAGAGTAGGTTTGAAAGCGATTAAACAGAGTTTATTTTTGAGCAATTTTGATGAAAAAACGCGAAAATAACCATGAAGGAAGCGTTTTATCGAAAAAAGGACTTCAGATTCGTGTTCAGCACCCCGAAAGACCCCTAGAGAGTAGGTTTGAAAGCGATTAAACAGAGTTTATTTTTGAGCAATTTTGATGAAAAAACGCGAAAATAACCATGAAGGAAGCGTTTTATCGAAAAAAGGACTTCAGATTCGTGTTCAGCACCCCGAAAACCCCTTAGAGAGTAGGTTTGAAAGCGATTAAACAGAGTTTATTTTTGAGCAATTTTGATGAAAAAACGCGAAAATAACCATGAAGGAAGCGTTTTATCGAAAAAAGGACTTCAGATTCGTGTTCAGCACCCCGAAAAACCCCTTAGAGAGTAGGTTTGAAAGATTAAACAGAGTTTATTTTTGAGCAATTTTGATGAAAAAACGCGAAAATAACCATGAAGGAAGCGTTTTATCGAAAAAGGACTTCAGATTCGTGTTCAGCACCCCGAAAGACCCCTTAGAGAGTAGGTTTGAAAGAGATTAAACAGAGTTTATTTTTGAGCAATTTTGATGAAAAAACGCGAAAATAACCATGAAGGAAGCGTTTTATCGAAAAAAGGACTTCAGATTCGTGTTCAGCACCCCGAAAAACCCCTTAGAGAGTAGGTTTGAAAGCGATTAAACAGAGTTTATTTTTGAGCAATTTTGATGAAAAAACGCGAAAATAACCATGAAGGAAGCGTTTTATCGAAAAAAGGACTTCAGATTCGTGTTCAGCACCCCGAAAACCCCTTTAGAGAGTAGGTTTGAAAGCGATTAAACAGAGTTTATTTTTGAGCAATTTTGATGAAAAAACGCGAAAATAACCATGAAGGAAGCGTTTTATCGAAAAAAGGACTTCAGATTCGTGTTCAGCACCCCGAAAACCCCTTAGAGAGTAGGTTTGAAAGCGATTAAACAGAGTTTATTTTTGAGCAATTTTGATGAAAAAACGCGAAAATAACCATGAAGGAAGCGTTTTATCGAAAAAAGGACTTCAGATTCGTGTTCAGCACCCCGAAAAACCCCTTAGAGAGTAGGTTTGAAAGCGATTAAACAGAGTTTATTTTTGAGCAATTTTGATGAAAAAACGCGAAAATAACCATGAAGGAAGCGTTTTATCGAAAAAAGGACTTCAGATTCGTGTTCAGCACCCCGAAAAACCCCTTAGAGAGTAGGTTTGAAAGCGATTAAACAGAGTTTATTTTTGAGCAATTTTGATGAAAAAACGCGAAAATAACCATGAAGGAAGCGTTTTATCGAAAAAGGACTTCAGATTCGTGTTCAGCACCCCGAAAACCCCTTAGAGAGTAGGTTTGAAAGAGATTAAACAGAGTTTATTTTTGAGCAATTTTGATGAAAAAACGCGAAAATAACCATGAAGGAAGCGTTTTATCGAAAAAAGGACTTCAGATTCGTGTTCAGCACCCCGAAAACCCCTTAGAGAGTAGGTTTGAAAGCGATTAAACAGAGTTTATTTTTGAGCAATTTTGATGAAAAAACGCGAAAATAACCATGAAGGAAGCGTTTTATCGAAAAAAGGACTTCAGATTCGTGTTCAGCACCCCGAAAAACCCCTTAGAGAGTAGGTTTGAAAGCGATTAAACAGAGTTTATTTTTGAGCAATTTTGATGAAAAAACGCGAAAATAACCATGAAGGAAGCGTTTTATCGAAAAAAGGACTTCAGATTCGTGTTCAGCACCCCGAAATACCCCCTAGAGAGTAGGTTTGAAAGAGATTAAACAGAGTTTATTTTTGAGCAATTTTGATGAAAAAACGCGAAAATAACCATGAAGGAAGCGTTTTATCGAAAAAAGGACTTCAGATTCGTGTTCAGCACCCCGAAAAACCCTTTAAAGAGTAGGTTTGAAAGAGATTAAACAGAGTTTATTTTTGAGCAATTTTGATGAAAAAACGCGAAAATAACCATGAAGGAAGCGTTTTATCGAAAAAAGGACTTCAGATTCGTGTTCAGCACCCCGAAAAACCCCTTAGAGAGTAGGTTTGAAAGCGATTAAACAGAGTTTATTTTTGAGCAATTTTGATGAAAAAACGCGAAAATAACCATGAAGGAAGCGTTTTATCGAAAAAAGGACTTCAGATTCGTGTTCAGCACCCCGAAAAACCCCTTAGAGAGTAGGTTTGAAAGCGATTAAAGAGAGTTTATTTTTGAGCAATTTTGATGAAAAAACGCGAAAATAACCATGAAGGAAGCGTTTTATCGAAAAAAGGACTTCAGATTCGTGTTCAGCAACCCGAAAAACCCCTTAGAGAGTAGGTTTGAAAGCGATTAAAGAGAGTTTATTTTTGAGCAATTTTGATGAAAAAACGCGAAAATAACCATGAAGGAAGCGTTTTATCGAAAAAAGGACTTCAGATTCGTGTTCAGCACCCCGAAAAACCCCTTAGAGAGTAGGTTTGAAAGAGATTAAACAGAATTTATTTTTGAGCAATTTTGATGAAAAAACGCGAAAATAACCATGAAGGAAGCGTTTTATCGAAAAACGGACTTCAGATTCGTGTTCAGCACCCCGAAAAACCCTTTAGAGAGTAAAAAACCCCTTAGAGAGTAGGTTTGAAAGCGATTAAACAGAGTTTATTTTTGAGCAATTTTGATGAAAAAACGCGAAAATAACCATGAAGGAAGCGTTTTATCGAAAAAAGGACTTCAGATTCGTGTTCAGCACCCCGAAAAACCCCTTAGAGAGTAGGTTTGAAAGCGATTAAACAGAGTTTATTTTTGAGCAATTTTGATGAAAAAACGCGAAAATAACCATGAAGGAAGCGTTTTATCGAAAAAAGGACTTCAGATTCGTGTTCAGCACCCCGAAAACCCCTTAGAGAGTAGGTTTGAAAGCGATTAAACAGAGTTTATTTTTGAGCAATTTTGATGAAAAAACGCGAAAATAACCATGAAGGAAGCGTTTTATCGAAAAAAGGACTTCAGATTCGTGTTCAGCACCCCGAAAAACCCTTTAGAGAGTAGGTTTGAAAGAGATTAAACAGAGTTTATTTTTGAGCAATTTTGATGAAAAACGCGAAAATAACCATGAAGGAAGCGTTTTATCGAAAAAGGACTTCAGATTCGTGTTCAGCACCCCGAAAAACCCCTTAGAGAGTAGGTTTGAAAGCGATTAAACAGAGTTTATTTTTGAGCAATTTTGATGAAAAAACGCGAAAATAACCATGAAGGAAGCGTTTTATCGAAAAAAGGACTTCAGATTCGTGTTCAGCACCCCGAAAAACCCCTTAGAGAGTAGGTTTGAAAGAGATTAAACAGAGTTTATTTTTGAGCAATTTTGATGAAAAAACGCGAAAATAACCATGAAGGAAGCGTTTTATCGAAAAAAGGACTTCAGATTCGTGTTCAGCACCCCGAAAACCCCCTAAAGAGTAGGTTTGAAAGCGATTAAACAGAGTTTATTTTTGAGCAATTTTGATGAAAAAACGCGAAAATAACCATGAAGGAAGCGTTTTATCGAAAAAAGGACTTCAGATTCGTGTTCAGCACCCCGAAAAACCCCTTAGAGAGTAGGTTTGAAAGCGATTAAACAGAGTTTATTTTTGAGCAATTTTGATGAAAAAACGCGAAAATAACCATGAAGGAAGCGTTTTATCGAAAAAAGGACTTCAGATTCGTGTTCAGCACCCCGAAAACCCCTTAAAGAGTAGGTTTGAAAGAGATTAAACAGAGTTTATTTTTGTGCAATTTTGATGAAAAAACGCGAAAATAACCATGAAGGAAGCGTTTTATCGAAAAAAGGACTTCAGATTCGTGTTCAGCACCCCGAAAAACCCATTAGAGAGTAGGTTTGAAAGCGATTAAACAGAGTTTATTTTTGAGCAATTTTGATGAAAAAACGCGAAAATAACCATGAAGGAAGCGTTTTATCGAAAAAAGGACTTCAGATTCGTGTTCAGCACCCCGAAAAACCCCTTAGAGAGTAGGTTTGAAAGCGATTAAAGAGAGTTTATTTTTGAGCAATTTTGATGAAAAAACGCGAAAATAACCATGAAGGAAGCGTTTTATCGAAAAAAGGACTACAGATTCGTGTTCAGCACCCCGAAAAACCCCTTAGAGAGTAGGTTTGAAAGAGATTAAACAGAATTTATTGTTGAGCAATTTTGATGAAAAAACGCGAAAATAACCATGAAGGAAGCGTTTTATCGAAAAAAGGACTTCAGATTCGTGTTCAACACCCCGAAAAACCCTTTAAAGAGTAG
>JAVIWC010001539.1:0-10220 GCA_031894815.1 Creontiades dilutus
AGTGAGATCAATGTCAACCGCTGTACAGCGTTGAACCGCCATGTTGAAATCCATTTGGCGGACGATCTTCGCTCAAACAGTTGAACCGATATTTGAACTCGGATCAAGTATAGATGGAAGCGACCCTTGATCTTCCCTGCAGACAGATGAATGTACACCTTGTAGTCTCGTTTATTTCAATGGAAATCCATTGAAATCTGTCAACAAAATTACTAATTTGTTCGAAAAGGTTTTTAATATCTCCGGTCGAAGTGAGGTTTTTTCGTCATTAAACTTCGATTTTGAAAAAGAAAATTCGTTTGTCGGAACTATCTTCCGCCTCCTCCCATCGGGTTGAAGGAGATCGCGAAAGTTACGCAACTGACATGCGGTTGACGTTTCGGCAAATCCACAAGTCAGTTGGGTTCAATCCAACGTCGAGATCAGATCATTCGGCACGAGGTTTGGATTTGTTTCAATTAGATGGCATTAGGTAGGATGAAGATGGCCCCATGATGGCGGTCTCAGTCAATGCGAGGGCAGCCTTAGAAATGTAATTGCTCCCAACGAATTCGCTGGTCTGTGTCGTTACCGAAATTATTATTCCGTTTTTCCAGCCAAAGGGAGAAGTTAAAAACGAAATTTCTGGGAAAAATAGAGGGCAAAGTCATAGGTATTTGAACATCAACTTGTAGCGGGTAGAGAAAGGCAACAGTGTTACGAGTTGTCAATACACATAAAAATCATAATATATTTGTATTTCAGCGTTTAAAATAGTTTATAGAACACATCGTCCGTCCAAAATGGGAATAAGCTCATAGAGAAAACAATATACGTATTGTATTTTTTATATGTCTGTAATATATTTTCAGAGAGAGAAAAAACATGTATTGATCATTATATGGGGTGGAATATTGGATAAGTTGGGTTTGTGAAAAGGAAATTGATATACCAAAAGCTCGAAGTGGTATGCCAGAATTTGGAATTGAGTCGCCGAATGTATGTAATATATTATTTGTATTTTAAAGTTCCAGTCATGTAGCATGACCATATGAGCGAGTTTTCAAGCGTTTCTCTCATCATTGGTGCTCATTAAAAAATCGGTAATTAGCATATTTAGGTAATTTTTTCAGTACTGCAATTTTGAGTGTCATTTTTAAATATTCTAGTTCATAATTATCAAACTGTTTTTGAGAAAAATTGTGTTAATAATATGAATTTACAGATTTCCAACAGTTTTTGGACATTTTCAGCAATTTTTAAAGCACATGTTTCATACTTGATTGATTTTCTGGCTCAAAAGTGTGAAAATTGAGTTGAAAAGTAAACTCATACTTTCTTTTGAAATGCTTGATTTTTGGTGAAAGACCTAAGTTCTTATTCAAACCTATGGAGAGTTATTATAGACTCATTCCGTGCAGGATTTTTTAGCAGCGCCCGCAACCTAAAGGACGTTAGTTTTCATTCAAAACTATGTTTAACTATTGTGGGTATAGCAACCCCAATTGTTAAATGTTCAAGAAATAAAATTCATGTACTGACCTATAGAAAGTTTCATTTTAGTAGAATTCTTAAAGACGAAATAGGTATTTGCAAAATGAAGAGACATTTACAGACGGAGATCTATGAAAAAATGATTTAGGCACAAAGTTCTTGTTTTTGTTAAAAAACGCTGCAAATTCTTCCATTGGGGTTTATTATTTATTTCGCTTGCACTCATGATTTGAATTTCACTAAGCTTTGGAGTGTGCGTGTTTGACAGGTGGTAGAGCGATTTTTGAATTTCAGGAGGCACACAAATATGATCAACTGATTAATCCAAATAGGTATTTTGGTTGAGAACCGATTCACGCACTCTATGCATATCTCCTGAAATCGGACTGAAATTGCAATAATAAACCCCAGTGGAAGAATCTGCAGCGTTTTTTTATTGAGCCTCAATACCCCACCATAATAAAAAACATCTATAAATACATCTATTAAAAAATCTATAGTTTATCAAGTCACTTTAGTACTCGTATTGCGTCAAAACTCCCCCAAATCCAAATTTAAACGATGTAGCCAGAGGTAGACTGATGTAGAGGAGACACACAAATATGATCAACTGATCAATCAATAAGTAGAAATTCAAAACATGAATTCAAGCCAAATGAATGAAATTTAATAATGAACCCCAGTGAAAGAATTTGCAGCGTTTCATGCATATCAAAATGCTTCAACCCCTTTATCGGCTATAAACCCTTTTAGGAGTTCACTCCAGTATCCACATTCACTACATCACTAGGTTACTGAAAGAAAAAAAAAACGTTGTTCGTTATGATCGCAGTAACCTAGTGATGTACTGAATGTGGATGCAAATGTTGTCACCATAAATCGGGCCATACATCGGGAATGGTTTGAGCTAGGGACCTGGGGATGGGCTCATTCGATTCCTTATGGAAAGTTCTCCAAAACGTTTTTTTTTTTTGAGGTTTTTAGGGATTTTACAAAACTTTGACAACCCTTAAAGGGCACTTTAAATTAAGTGAGAGAGCTGGCTAAAGAATTGGGGCGTTGTCGGACCAATATTGATTTTTCCTGAAAATTTCAATTTTTTTGCTCCAGCCGTTTGGGAGAAATCGTGAGTACGGCAGACGGACGGAAAATGTTTTATTGCAGATTTGGATTCTACACCTTTTGAAATTTAAACCACGAAATTTTCAGGGGGGGTTAGACATGTTGTTAGGCATGTGGTAGTATTACCATATCCGCATAGAATGGGTTAAATGATAACGTTTTCCTTCCTTTTTCATCCCAAATTTCGAAAAGAAAAGCGCTAATATCCAGAAATCATTTCAGAATACCAAAAAAAGAGTTTCCAAGAAGAAAATGTTAGTTTTTGTTTTAAAACTTTTGGAGCCATCGGGAAAGCTTCATTTTTCAAGAAAATTTATTAATATTAAGAAAGGAATTATTAACAATGAAGACTCGAAAATTGTGAAAATAATTAGGAATGATTGGAACAAAATATCCACAAACTTCTAATTATCAACTAACTAAAAATTTTCCGATCGTTGTAACGAAAATTAATTAGAATCCAGAGAGACAGTGAAGTAGCATCGCTGTCTATTTTTGTTCTGAGAAGTACACAATTCAAAACGGTTTATAATTTATGTATTAAACAACCATTCTACGCAGATCCGTTTTCAAATATAATTATTATTGTGTCTTATTACTGTTCAACTACAAGCTACTAAGACGTAAGCACCTACTGGAGGAAAACTTGTGAAAAACAAAATACAACTAACTAACTGCGCTTCATTAGACGTCTTCAGATAACACACGTTACAATACATGAATTATTGACAGGGAATTCGACCGTAACTTTCCTCATTTATAGAGGAAACTACTGATATTCTCAGTGTTAACACACGTTTTCATTTGATTACGTTATTTAATACAGCCAAAAATGTAGAGAGAACAAAAGTTTACTGCAAAGTGAACCGCTAGGTTTAGAAAAGAACGGATTAAAAAAAAAAAAAAAAAAAAAATCTACGTTCTATAATTATTTTTTTATAGTCTTACTTCAAATGTTTTCAAGATTCTGTCATTATTTACGTATTCAATATATATAAACCCCAACACTTGACACTTCAGTTACGTACCTACAATCAAAAATGGTAACTTTTATTCTAATTTCATTAACATTGGTTCAGCGGCTTGAGAGAAAAGCTCAAAACGGCTTATGGACCTATATTTTAAATTGAATTATTTAAAATTGTTTCATCAGATTTGGTCACCGTAATTCAAACGGTGGCAGTACAATTTTTCGGTAATTTATTTTTAACACATTCATTTTTAGTTTTGTTGACATAATGATTTTTTAAATCCTTTAACAGTAAAATGTTAACCCCTGATTTGATTCTAATCTCCGTCCGATGTGAGATTTGTGAACCAAATTTCTCAAATTATAGATGCTTTTTTTTTCAGGTTTATATGGAATTGTCCACTATCTACCTCTTTGCTATTCTGCAGCGTACTGTGCAAAATGTGCAGCGCACACGTGAAGTGAACAGTGTGCAAGTGTATCATCAATATTTGGGTTATACGGATAGTTGATTTTACTTACAAGACACGAATATGGCGTTGGCCAGGAGAAAGAAATTGTTGACATTTTCCTTCAAGTCTTCTATTTCTTCGGTGGCGTTGTACGGCATTCTTCTGAAATGAAGTCACTTTTTAAACACCCAAAATAGATCGATAATGTTACATAATTTTAACGGTTTAAAAGCTATATAAATAAATGCTAGTGGAATGAAAAAAAAATCTATTGGCGATCCTCTTAACTAAAAACAGTGCTTCTACCACTAACGAACAAACAGCAGCTCAATTCACAAAAAATAGAACAATCCTCTCTTCGACATGCCGCTTACTTTACTATTTTGGTTTAGTATTTTCAAAAATGAATCTGCAAAAAAGTTTAATCCCTCCTCTCAAAAGTTGTTATATTTTGTTTCAAGATGTGAAGAATCCAAAAATCGGATAAATAACAATTCCGTCCATCCGTAGTCCTTTTTCCAAAAACTGTGGAACCAAATTTAGAACTTTGGTGAAGAATTACAAAGCAGGTCTAGTTGGGGTGGAGTTCTAGGCATCAGTTTCTCTCAACCCTAGAGAATGGAATCACATAGCATTGCCTTCGGTAGATCCTCTGCCTTCCCTTTGCGAGCTTTGGGATAGCTCCAGATATGAACTGTACAGCCGGACCTGACACTGTTTTGCAGAGACTTGAAGGGGCACCAAGAGCCATAGCAAGGGAAGAAAGAAGTAGAATTATGCGTGCACGGTAGTAGAGGTGGTGCAGCGAGTCCGAAGGTAGATGGACGTCTCGTTTGATAGGCGAAATGACTGTTTGGATAAAGAGGAAGCATGATGACATGGGACCTGGAAGCAATTCTTGACAGGTCACGGATATTTTAGATCCTACCTGAGAGAGATTGGGAAAGCAGAACCCACTACATGTGTACTACCTAACAGAAGACGACGATGTGCACAACACCTTCTTCGTATACCGGCAATGGGAGAACCCCCGTCAACAGCCTGGGAGAGGTCATTGGTAAGATGTTAAAGAGGAGAGACGACTGGGATGCTGTACTGATGTACATCACACAAGTGTTGAAAGAAAAATAGATGAACAGAGAGAAAGAGGGATGAATCAACACCATAACATCCTCGAGAAATAGCACGGAACAGAACGGACCAGAGGGCATTGATTGATGGGACTTCCAGAAACACAGCCCTGAAGTAATGACAATTGAGATTTATCTTTATCGTTTATGATAGAAATTTCTATAAAGATTTTAATGATCCCACTATGACCAAGATAAGTTCATCCGTTAACTCTCGTTGAAGGCCAGAACTGTGACAGGGAAATAAAACACGAATGTTAATGAGAACCTTCCTGAACATGGTAATACTTACCTAGTAAATTATGTCACTATCAAGTCAAATGTTATAATGAATGAAGTTTTATTTTCTGGGGCTTCTTTTTTGTAACTTTCGTTACATATTTGAGGACAAGTGATGCGTAGGCAGGTCTTTTATTTTATCTCAGTAATTTCAGTTGTTCCATTCGTGGGTTTCAATGTCTCTGCCGATTTACAGTGCATTACATCACATCATTGTGAGTAATTGGTTATCAGCTTTTATTTCGCACTCAGGGACACGTAAAGTGTTGTGTTTACAGAGTCATAATTATGAAGATTTCATCCTAACATCTTTCGAGCATCTAGAAGTCAATTACAAGGTTTAGGACACACAGAGATGTTGAACGACCCTAGTGCCTAATTTCTTTCCCAATCGATCTACGGGGATGTGATGTAAATAGAGTTCTTAATATAAAAACATTATTGTTATTTTAAAAGTTCACGATATTCTGATTTGGTTAAAATGATGACAGAAATCATTCTTAACTAAGAACTAAAAATGGTTTTTGGCTCAAGTTTTATTAGGTTCATTGAAGTAGTTTTAGAGGAAAGCTCTGGACACCTTTTCTTTGAATTCGATTTTCGGATTCTATGCACCTCGAAATGTAGAACAATAAATTTCGTCTGGTCGATTACAAAAGTTCATCATTGAAAATGATTAACCAAAAAGCAAATTAAGCATTCGATCGACGAGTTAAAACCTTCCTAGTTGCGTACAATTTGCCAACTAGTCCGAGTTTACAACCACAAACACGTCATAATGGGAGTCACTTAACAAAAGGAATTACCTCCGAACTAGCTTTCAAAAATAACTTTTAGAGCAGAATAAACCGAGCTAATTACGAACGGCTGGCAAACAGTTCACGTATTGAGCCGACGATGTGAGACTTATTCGTGAATCGGTGAAGTTGACATCCGTGAGAATCCGGAGCGAATGAAACTCGGGGTCACAACTTCAAAACTTGAAGGATTTTCGTATTATGCTTACTGCGAATTATAATCTTTAGATATGGTGATTGGGTCCATTTAAGAGTCTAAAACGCCCGAAATAAAGAAAGAAGCTTTTCAGCGAGGTTGGTCGCAGCATACAGATGTGCCTCCTTGTCAAATGACCCTGTCATTTTGAAAGACGTTCGCTGGAACTTGGGCTGCTGGTGTTGATTCCCAGCTTAGCTGATCATTGGTCGGTTCGGAATGATCGTTTTGGAAGGGGAGTCTTGTTGTGGAACCAACTTTTCAACAAAGTAAAATAGCAGGTAACTAACAAAAATATTCAGGGTGTTTGAAAATGGATTGGGAAATCGCTGTTTTTCATCGTTTTCCAAGGAAGAGAGGAATCGGATGTGGTAATGCTGAAAAAACGTTTTTGAATTGGAAGAAGCTAGATATCCAAGATAATATAAAAAAAATGTGGGTGTGGCACATAGCTTCCTCGTATCCATATATCATTGAAAATTATTATTGACTAAAGAACTTCGTTCGAATTAGGCGAAGTAAATATTGAGTCGATCATAATATTTTCATGACTTCGGTGCCGTACTTCAATCAATATTTGTGAATAGAGAGACGTAGTCCCCAAAAGCTGAGTTTGATGTAAAAGAAAAGAACATTCTAGGCTAAGACTTGAACATTTAATCATTGTGCTTTGCACCCTGCAGAGAATCGGAGAATGCTTTTATTTAATCTCATAATAACGTCGAATAGAACAGGCGACATAGCAGATATCAATTCTAATTATAGAGATGTGAATATACCCATAAGCTGAGTTTGATATGAATGAAACGGACCATCGAGGCTAAAAAATATAAATTGACAGTTGACAAATTGACGCTGAATGGATTGATGAATAAAGTGATAAATTGACATTATAGCATTTCGAAAAATAAAATATATGCGTCGTTCAATGATGGTTCAATATGGTTCGATCCAAGCTCGAGGCTAAAACTTTATTTTCTCTTTATTACTCACGAGGACCATCTTTACATCAGTCCGAACAATCCCTGAAAATTTCATCGAAATCAGTCATGAACTCCCGGAGATATGCGCGTAACAAGGATTCCACGTTTGCGCATGCGCAGAGGCTACTATTGATCCGGGGGTCATGAAACTCATGGGGGACCATCTACACATCAAACCGAACAATCCCTGAAAATGACATTGAAATTGTTTAAGAACTCCCGGAGTTATGCGCGTAACAAGGATTTCACGTTTGCGCATGTGCAGAGACTTCTATTGATCCTGGGGTCATGAAACTTATGGGGGACCATCTACACATCAAACCGAACAATCCCTGAAAATTTCATCGAAATTGGTCAATAACTCCCAGTTTTACGCGTAACAAGGATTTAACTTTGCGCATGCGCAGATCTATTGATCCATGAAATATAGGGGGACCATCTACCCCAACCCGCACAATCCCTGAAAATTTCATCAAAATCGGACTATAACCTCGTGTAGTTTTGCCCTTAACATGGATTTGCTGACAGAGAGACACACAGAGAGACACACAGACAGACACGGAACCAAAATAGTTCAGAAAGGTCTAAAACGCAAAATGCGAGTGGAATTTTTGATTTTGGAGACAAAAAAATGTTCACATCCCGAAAGTGAAAACAATGCTTCCGCTACCTTGGTAGACTCGGAAGCAATATGATAGGAATGCCAGCTGCAATCGGTATCTGAGCTAAAACTCCAAAAGGTTAAGTATTTTCAAGTAAACTAAAACATAAAGTACCTTCTCATATTACTTTAAAACTTTCTACTAAGGTTTAAGTCCATCTAACTGATATAGTTCAGCTGCAGTGGCTTTTTTTACACCATTACTAACTGACTCGGCAAACGTTGCTTTGCCTTATAAATTATTTCTAGTTTCAGATAAATTCTAGTGTAACTTACTGTTTATAAGTGTGTAAAGTATGTGGTATATGCGTGAAATGGGCTCTACCGTAAGTTGAGGAAAATTTTAATCGAAGTGCAGTTATAATAACTACTATAATTGATCAGTTATCGAGCGGGATGATGGTGATTAATTACTAAAATGGCTGTAAGAACATAGGGGTTGGTGATAAGAAAGGAAACATTTTGGGTTGTCTGTATTTTTTAATGCCACATTATAAAAAAAATTAAAACACAAAATCTCGACCAAAAATTAAAAGAAATGGTTAAGGGTGAACAACCCTTAACACTTAGGGGTATAAAAAAAAGATTTCTAGGAATTGAATTGGCACATCTGTAGGTATGATAGGAATCAGTGGTATTAATATATTTTCACCTTTGAACTTACAATTTAAAATGCTGGCTTCAATAACTTTTTTCGTCAATTTTCGAATGACTTCAATTTCGTACGAATTTTAAGAATCCAAGATTGATAACACTTAACATATATCAGGATTAACATATAAAACAATTTTAGATTTGCCATAAGCTAAGGGAAATTTTAATCGAAATACAGTTAAAATCACTTTAATTGATCAGTTTTCGTGGGGGATGATAATGATTAAATACTAAAATGACAAAAAATAGGGGTTGATGATAGAAGGGTGAAAATTTAGGATTGTATGTATTTATGTCTTTACTGATGTTATGTATTTTTAAGGCACATCATAAAAAATAAATAAAAACAGAAAATTTCTTCAAACAATTTAAATAAAGAGTGAACAACTCTTGTCACTCAGGGGTATGAAAAATAGATATTAGCCGATTCTCAGACCTACTGAATACGCACACAAAATTTGATAAAAGTCGGTAAAGCCGTTTCGGAGGAGTACGGTGACTAACATTGTGACACGGAAATTTTATGTATTTGATGATCAAATATTGGTGGAATCGAATATGAAGATTTAGGTATCATGATATTAATCCTTACCAATCCTTATCAAATTCATATTATGATTATGCGTGTTTGCATATGAAATTATTCAGACCGGACTTTTCGTCTAGAAGTTACGATGGGAGTACGAATTCTCAGAGGAAGAACCTGCACGGTTTGAACCGTCCTACGTTTAATGTATTAACAAATGTAAAACCAACTTTTATATAAAAAGGTTCTCGCATGTGGAAAAGGTTCGACAATCAGGGTCAACTGTTCAATCCTTGAAAATTTAGTCGAAATTGGAATGGAACATTAAAATTCAAGCTTGATGAGAAAATTTGGATACGAGCATGTAGGTTGATGAAATTGATTGAACCCTGATCGACTGTTTTGGGTAATTTCTTTCCTCTTCACTAAAAATACCTACTAGCATTTACAGGTCGTTTTTTGTTGCTGTTTAGTTTGAATTTATACGGTATCGTACCCGTCAATGAAAACATTTGGAGAATGAAGGGGAAATTAAAAACAAACTTCAGTTTGATCCTTGAAAGATAAATATGCATCAACCCTCAACCTAATGTATTGGCCTAACCTGGGCAACACCGGGTGAACCAGCCAATACCGATATATAGGTTTAAGTTTCACTGGATGTAATGGGTTACTACATAATTAACATTGAGATGAACACAATAACCTGTCTTACTGAGCGAATTGCAAATTGTGTTACGGCCTAGGGCAGAGTAAACGTAGGTACTAGATCAACGCTCTAGTGGGCTGACGCCTCCGCCGAAAGGTCGGCTGGGTAAATATGCTTAGGACAAGAACCGCCTTTTCCGTAAAAATGTTGCTCTCAAGATATCGTGTCGACAACCATCAACCAAGCAAGAAACCATACAAACGGTAGAATTAGTAATTCAAAACGTCAGCAGTCTTGACAACCGTAACGACCAGGTCTAAAGAAGGGT
>JAVIWC010001540.1:0-100147 GCA_031894815.1 Creontiades dilutus
TTTATATGTCTCTTCGAACTTAAAAAGAATGCCAACACGAATGTGAAAGTGAACGTGTTTTGAAGTAATTAAAATCGCTTAGTATCACGTGAGCATCTCATCAGCTGATATAATCGTAGTGTAACTTTATTTCAAAAGTTCCTTTTGGAATAGATTTTTTCAGGTCTTAAGTACAAGTGTGGACAAGTGAAGCGTAGGTATTGTTCTATTTTACCTCGTTAACTTTTAGTTGTTCTACTCGTGGATTTGTACGTAGTGTCCATCTACAGGGTATTCTACCATTGTAGGTTTTGAAATTGCATGCTCATGCTTTCACCTGCCCTCTGGGAACTATAAGCTCGTGCATCACGATAAAAATGCAATGGGCATTCTCTGTACAAATCAATCTAGAAAGCTGATATTTAAATGGTAGCTTCTGTGGGGCGTCTGAAATCTGATGAGAGCTCTCCAGATCAGCTGAGTAAGCCCAAGGGCTATTCTTATCATATTCAACCTAGAAAGAATGGAGGCATGATTATTTGAGCTAAATGGAGGTCATTCCAACGTAACTTGTTTAATGATATAGAATGACCAATGATCTCGCACGCTTCAAGTTTCGTGAGCTTTGAGTTTTGATATCAGCTCTTGTTTCGTAAAAAGAGACTAGTCAAGATTGGTCTTCAAGGAGTAGTATTCAAGACGGAGTCGTTCAACTGTCTTTGGAGTACTAAAATAAATTGCAAGGCATTGAGACTCAATAGCGTACCGCGGACCACGTCTATTACACATGGATCACTGATTTACGAAGAAGTGTTATTCCAATACAGAAATAATGAACCTCTGGGTAATTATTTGCAGCATTCTGTGAGTTGGTATCACGTTACTCTCTTTCGGGCTGAAAAAAGCCACACAGTTGTTTCAAATACCCCCAGCTAAAATACATATCCATGACGATAACAATACTGAAGCAACAAATCGGATTTTTATTCAAATATTATTATTATTTTATCTATTTTGTACATCTCACGAGAAAATTAGTTTTTTAACCTAATATTTCGAGAAGCTTATCAATTGTAAAGAATATTTGATTTGTTAAACAATTTGAAAACAATCGTTCACCATGCAAGCAAATTGACGCCACGTTCCACTGATGCTGCGTTAATAATTTAACACATTTAACATTTCCTTACATGTATGAATAGTGGAGGTTCACATGCGCAGAATCCGCCGCTTTCACGATGGATTTCCAATCGGCCGATCTCCCAAGCTTCGCCTTGTAGGGAGCTAGTCGTTTATTCAGTTCCTGACAACACATCATCACCGCCTGGAATGGGGAAGAGTACGTTCTTTACGATATAACAACAAAACAAGATGTTTAGTAATTAAAAATGAAATTTCCTGGTTGGATGAGTGCCATTACGTGGAACATTATCCCTCTAAGTTTCGGGGTAAAAGAAGTTTCAAATGATTACATAATCGTTTATTGGTTTATTATTCAATAATAAACCATTGTAATCGCTCTGGAAAAAAAATTGGAACCCCCCTGAAAATTTCATGGTTTACGTTTCATTGGGTGTAGAATCCAAATCTGCAATAAAAATTTTCCGTCCGTCCGCCGTACGCCGTACGCACGATTTCTCCCAAACGGCTGGAGCAAAAAATCTGAAATTTTCAGGAAAACCCATCTTGGTCCGACGACGCCCCAATTCTTGAGCCAGCTCTCTCACTCAATTTAAAGTGCCCTTTAAGGGCTGTCAAAGTTTTGTAAAATCCCTAAAAACCTCAAAACAAGTCGAATCGGCCTAAATATTTACCTATTTGGCGAACATACCATGAGGAATCGAATGAGCCCTTCCCCACGTCCGTAGGTCAAACCATTCTCGATGTATGGCCCCATTTATGGCGACAACATTTGCGTTTTTTGGTTTATTATTGATTGTTTGTAACCTAGTGATGCCGATAGCGTCGAGTTGTAGTAAATGTGGTTACTGGAGTGATAGCCGACGTGGAGACTTGTAGTTTATAGCCGATTGTGAAGCATTCTGACATGCATTGATAATATATAGGTAAATATTATTCAATATTATTACTGGGGTTTATTATTCAATAATATTACTGGGGTAAATAAGTATTCTTTCACTGGGGTTTATTATTCAATTGACTTGCGTTCATGATTTGAAACTATACCTACTAAGCTTTGGAGTGTGCGTGTTTCACAGGTGATAGAGAAATTATTGAATTTCAGGAGATATGCATAGAGCACGTAAATCTGCTCTCAACCAAAATACGTATTTGGATGGATCAGTTGATATTTGTGTGCCTCCTCTTCATCAGTGTACCTTTGGCTACATCGTTTAAATTTGGTCCGACGACGCCCCAATTCTTGAGCCAGCTCTCTCACTCAATTTAAAGTGCCCTTTAAGAGCTGTCAAAGTTTTGTAAAATCCCTAAAAACCTCAAAACAAGTCGATTATGGCGACAACATTTGCGTTTTTTGGTTTATCATTGTTTGTTTGTAACCTAGTGATGTCCAGCCGATAGCGTCGAGTTGTAGTGAATGTGGATACTGGAGTGATAGCCGATGTGGATACTTGTAGTTTATAGTCGATACACGGGTTGAAGCATTATGATATGTATTAACGCTGATAATATATAGGTAAATATTATTACGGGGGTAAATAAGTAGTCTTTCACTCGGGTTTATTATTCAATTGGCTTGCGTTCATGATTTGAATCTGTACTAATCTTCGGAGTGTGCGTGTTTCAATAAAAAAACGCTGCAAATTCTTTCACTGGGGTTTATTATTCAATTGGCTTGCGTTCATTATTTCAATTTCTACTAAGCTTTGGAGTCTGCGCGTTTCACAGGATAGAGCGATTATTGAATTTCAGAAGGCACACAAATATGATCAACTGATCAATCCAAATAGGTATTTTGGTTGGGAACAGATTTACGTGCTCCATGCATATCTCCTGAAATTCAATAATCGCTTTACCCTGTGAAACGCGCAGACTCCAAAGCTTAGTAGAAATTCAAATCATGAACTCAAGCCAATTGAATAATAAACCCCAGTGAAAGAATTTGCAGCGTTTTTCAATTATATCCTACAGTAACTGATTTTACTTGGTCATTTTTTTTTTTTTTTAACATAGTAATTCAACAATTGAGAACCCAATATGTTTCCTCGTAAAACTGTGAAAACTCCATTACCTATCAAAACTGATCTGAGAGCATCCCGTAAAGGCTATAATTTTGTTGCAAATATACCGAGACAGAGATGTTTTTCAATTCCACTACACAATATGAATAGGTCTAATGGGTTTTGTTGAATATAATATATTCAATAATGTATTAAATCTTTTGTAACTTACGTAGCAGACGCTGTCCGTTCCCTGACAACCGCCCGTCCTGGAATCGTTTGGTGTATCAAATGAAGTGAGTGGTCGAACGGCTATCATTTCCATATCGACTCCTAGAAATTTTGCTGCAACTTGTATTACCTGAAAGCAGATTCGTTTAGATGTTGACAATAGTTTGACATCTAAGCTAGTGTTGATAAACTGACAATACGCGTTTCCTCAAACTCGTGGTACAATCTGTTGAATTGTTTCAGAATTGGGGAATGGTGGAAGTCCAACGTTAGATGGGGTTTAAAGTGTTTTCCGAAACAAACTTTATAAAATCGATAACAACGATTTTGCATCCGTATTACTAACCATTATCTTATTGCTAACAAGCTTAGGTGTTGTGTACCTTCAATATTTTTTAGAATAGGCCCTTAAGAGCTATAAATTAGTTCCAGGTATTACAATATGTAGATCCGTAACTTATCTTTCTTAAATAGGTTGATGAGTTAAGAAAATTAAAATGAGGGATTCCAAAAACGTTTTACATCGAACATTCAACAATCGTGTAAACTTGGTAGAACGATAACGCTCACCCAATATTATATTTGCGTTTACCACAGTAACACTTAATCTTCATAATATTCATAAACGATTTTTATCTTTTAAAAACTTATTGAATTCACATTAACGACATCAAAATTATTGAATCCATGGTTACCAAACTGTCACTTATCGTATTGGAGGTGATGTTATTTTTCACGTTATGCTCCATGTGTAGTGGCAAATAGTTCCGTCGATATGCCAAAACGTTCTTTGTTGAGATTGAAATGCGATCCATAGTAACTGTCTAAACTGTTCGCTATCTATTTGACGAATTTACGTCCGTTGATTCATGGTTCAATCACACGACCAAGTGACCAATCGTGCGCGGATCGGAAAATTTAATATATATATATATATATATATATATATATATATTCAATCTTAGTTCACCATAGGTATTTATTTGCGTTACCAGAGTAACACTTAATCTTCATAATATTGATAAACGATTTTTATCTTTCAAAAACTTATTGAATTCACATTAACACATCAAAATTTTAGCTGAATCCATGGTTACCAACAACTGTCACTTATCAAATTCGGAGGTGATGTTATTTTTCAGTTATGACACCCAATAACTACCGCTATTCCTGTAACTAAAGCTCACCTTCGTATTTATGCCTTGGCCCATTTCTACAGCTCCATGTGCTATGGCAACGGTTCCGTCGATAGCGAAAATCGAGACATGGGCGTGGAAATGCGATCTGTAGTAGAAAGGGTAAGTCATCGTTGATACATTCAGCCCTCGTTTCTTCCATCGGTTTTTCTGCATTCAAGTCAAATAGAAAAACTTTTTACTTTTTTAAAACGATTTTTCCCCTATGCCTACCTGTATATTCCTAATCATTCATGGATTTATTTTTGGGGCATCACTGGAAAACTTTTTGTCACGGTTAGCGACACACAAACACATGTCAAGTTACTGGTACTGTGTAACTATGTTAGTATCAGTTGCTAGAACCAGGTGTTGCAATGCAAGCAGCACCACAAATGTAATTATAATACTTTCACTAAAAAAAAAATATATATATATATACCTATGTAACATTTGTTACATAGGTATATTTTTTTTTAGTGAAAGTATTATAATTACATTTTTGGTGCTGCTTGTATTGCAACACCTGGTTCCGGGTAAAAGTGACCAAGTAACATTTTTTTCAAAATGAACTTTTTTTTGTCATTCCGGTACTAAGGAACGTCGTCTACTGTGTGTTGTTGCTAAGAACGTTATCTTCAAACTGATGTGCAAGAAATACTTGAAAATAAATTTTACCTGCCTGACCCAAAGAGTTTTATGTGACCAAATGGCATTTGAACTCAACCACAAAACACGAGATGGATTATAAATGTACTCTCGCTGGTGCATGTAAATGTTATCAATTGCCATTTGATCACTTTTACTGTGTAAGGTTTGTGAGATTTCATAGTGGGCAGGTGAAAATGACCAATTACAGTGATAGGTAATGGATAACCTTTTCTAACAGATAGGTATATCATTGTTATTAGATGCTTGGCAACACGATAAATTAACGAAAAAACTATTCAATCCCTCAATTTCATGTAACTATGCGGCTGTTTTTCGAAGAATTGAATTGACCAAATGAGTCAAGCTCGAAACTCCAGGCAGGTAAAAATGATCAAATAGAGTTTTCCGAATAAACAGCTCTTATTTAATCTGAAGTGAATTTTGAAGCACGATATGAGAGGAGGGCACTAGCTAACTACCTACAGAATAAAGAAAAATCGAAACATAGTCGGATGAGACATCACACAACCAGTGTTCGTAAGAAGAAAATAGGTGAAACTTCAGATCGCTCCCCTGTAAAATTTTGCAAATGTTACTTGGTCACTTTTACTCGGAACCCCACGACATGATTTGCTATTTTTCCATGAGGCGGAGTAACAACCTCCTTCGTTTTATACCAATCATGGCCAATTCCATTTGTCAATGTAGTAGATTTAAGGCAGTATAACTTCCCAAAATGAAGCACTTCATGTGATGCCACACATGGTGAGTAAAAGTAAAAAAAACACTTCTAGGTACAACTACATAAATCCTGGGTCTCTACTCTTTTTTTTAAATGTATAAGTATTCAAAATACGTAGCATACCCACAAATAATTGTTATTGAAATGCAAAAAAAACTCCCTTTTCTTATTATCCTTAAAATTTGAATCGACAAACATTTTCGATTTACTTGATTAGTGTAAAATAAACTGACCGTATTAAACTCATCTACTCGATTCAGACGAATGTCATATTCAGTCATTTTGAGTAAATCGTCGATCATTTTAGGAAGTGCCGATCTTTTTGGCAAATTTGCCAACCGAACGGCTATCGGATCTTTATTCGTGGCCTTAGCGATGTGTTCCATGATGTTTTCCATCATTGAGATATGTTCAGTTGACCCTAATGAACAAGACGTGGAATCAATTAAAAATCCATGCATACAACTACATAAAAAGTTTTTTTAAATTGCTTCATTAGGTTCGTTCAAATCGGGAAGGCAGTTTGTAGCTGTCAATTATGGAAGGACCTTATGACAAAGATGTTTTTGAGCAGTACTTGAATTGCTGACAAAAAATGAGATCGCCGTTAGGATGATTTTTGACTGTGATGCCCAGAAAAATTCAATCACATTCACATTTTGGTTTATTATTCAATAATAAACCATTGTAATCGCTCTGGAAAAAAAAATTCTAACCCCCCCTGAAAATTTCATGGTTTACGTTTCAAGGGTGTAGAATCCGAATCTGCAATAAAATTTTTCCGTCCTTCCGCCGTACGCACGATTTCTCCCAAACTACTGGAGCAAAAGATCTTAAATTTTCAGGAAAAATACATGTTGGTCCGGCGACGCCCCAATTCGACCAGCTCTCTCACTCAATTCAAAGTGCCATTTAAGGGCTGTCAAAGTTTTGTAAAATCCTAAGTCCCTAAGTAAGTAAGTTTTGTAAGTCCCTAAAAACCTCAAAACAAGTCGAAGCGGCCTAAATTTTTCTCTATTTGAAGAACATACCATGAGGAGTCGAATGAGCCCTTCCCCCGTCCGTAGGTCAAACCATTCTCGATGTATGGCCCGATTTATGGTGACAACATTTGCGTTTTTTGGTTTATTATTGTTTGTTTGTAACCTAGTGATGCCGATAGCGTCGAGTTGTAGTGAATGTGGATACTGGAGTGATAGCCGATGTGGATACTTGTAGTTTATAGCCGAAACCCGGGTTGAAGCATTCTGATATGTATGAAACGCTGATAATATATAGGTAAATATTATTCAATACTATTACTGGGTTAAATAAGTATTCTTTCACTGGGGTTTATTATTCAATTGACTTGCGTTCATGATTTGAAACTGTACTAAGCTTCGGAGTGTGCGTGTTTCACAGGTGATAGAGAAATTATTGAATTTCAGGAGACATGCATAGAGCACGTAAATCTGTTCTCAACCAAAATACCTATTTGGATTGATCAGTTGATGATATTTGTGTGTCTCCTCTTCATCAGTCTACCTTTGGCTACATCGTTTAAATTTGGATTTGGGGAAATTTTAACCCAATACGAGTGCTAAAGGATTTGATAAATTATAGATGTTTTTATTGTGGGGGGGGTATTGAGGTTCAATAAACGCTGCAAATTCTTTCACTGGGGTCTATTATTAATTGGCTTGCGTTCATGATTTGAATTTCTACTAAGCTCTGGAGTGTGCGTGTTTCACAGGTGATAGAGTGATTATTGAATTTCAGGAGGCACAAAAATATGATCCACTGAACAATCCAAATAGATATTTAGGTTGAGAACAGATTCAAGTGCCCTATGCATATCTCCTGAAATTCAATAATCGCTGTATCATCTGTGAAACACGCACACTCTAAAGCTTAGGTAGTAGAAATTCAAATCATGAACGCAAGCCAATTGAATAATAAACCCCAGTGAAAGAATTTGCCGCGTATTTACCATTGTAGAGTGTGTTTACATTCATTCTTATCAGTGAAACCTGAGGATAACGTGAATACCTTTAACAACAACGAATTCGGTATGACAAATACACTAGGTCGAAGTTGACTCGCGGTTGATAGCAGTAAGAAAACCTCCTTATCTCACAGCTCAACTCCCTGAGGTCTCTCATTAAGAGCTTCCGACGTAGGTTCGTTGGTGGATCATTTTAGAAATAAGTTCCAACTGCTCTTCCGTTTTGGGTGAATTAATGTGTTAAACTGTTATTCAAAATATTGAATGAAAGCGTTTTTCAAGAGTCTCATGGCACTTTTATGTTATGATTATGACACTTGACGTGAGGATGGTTGGGTGGATACTTACCTGGAGCACGGCACCATGTGTTCCATGCGTGATTGGTCAGAACTCCAAACATGGTGTAACTATGCGTGGATGTTTCGTAACCGTTGCCAGCGTGTTTCAGTGAATGAACAGCTATGAACTTGCTGGGTGCGTTACCGTTGTCTTGGTAGATGGCAGCCTTCAAGTACTGAATAACTCCGAAATCGTTTACACCAACCTGCAACGTTACCATGGGTGAGCCGGCTAAATAAAATTTCAGGAAAATTACCACCCAGAAGTCGATTTTTGTATTAGTATAACAATTCTACGTAAATCACTGGTCTGTGTATATCATACGTAGTCCTCAGGATCCTCCATGAACACCCAATTTCACCACTACCTTTATACAAAATGAAATGAAATGTAAAAATAATTTATTCCGCTGAATACATAGGTACAAAGAAAATTTATGGCAGTCGTTTTTCTTAACGAATAAAAAAGCAATAACTACCGGGAATCGCCCACCACAAGGTACACAGTACCGTGCTGGGTGGGGGAGTCGGTATTTAAATTAACAAAGAAAAAAGCATCTGTGTATAAGAAGAAGACAGAAAGAAAAATGCTAGCAATACAATTAAATATATAAGTACACTACACATCTATGGGAGGAAAAGAGAAAGGAAATCGTCGAAGAGACAGGCCACGTAAATACTTGAGAACATTTTATCGCACTCCTTCGCGCCTTTACCTATTAGCCACTAGAAAACAGCCTTCTTAAACCTGGAGCGACTCAGGGAACTGCAATTTAGCAAAGAGGCAGGCAGGATTCTCAGCAGAAAGGGCAGGCCGTAATATACATGCCGCGAAGTGCATTTCAGCCTGGTCTGCGGGGCTGGGATTAATGCCTGCGTGGAGGGACGGACTCCGTAATCACCACTACGCAAGTACTGAAATTTTTGAGGGTGCTTGTGGTAAAACATTAACGCTGTTTTGGTATATAGCTGACTTATGGAAAAGACGGGAACAATACGGAAGATGTCAGAGCTTGAGAATCTTCTGGGCTTTTTAGCCATGATCTTCAGGATAGTTTTTTGGGAAACTTCTAAGGAATGCAGAATAGAACTATAGGTACCCCCCCAAACCAAAATTCCAAAACCTATCACACATTGAACTAAAGATTTATAAACACTTATTAACGATTTGAAGTTAAGACACTGCCTCAGCCTATAGAAAACATGATTAAATTTCAATAACTTTTTTGTAAGGCTTCCGATGTGCACATCCCACTTCAGGTTTTCGTCTATTACAACTCCTAAGTACTTTGCAGAAGTTACCCTGGACAATTTGGGACAGGTACATGGTGCTGGACGGCCGATGTTGCAGTTGCCATGCAAGGTGATTTCTTGATTCACGAGGCCTTTTGCCGATTTTGCGAAGACTAAATACTTCGTCTTTTCAACGTTGAGGCTGAGGGTATTCGAGCACAACCAGCTGTACAAAATGTTTAGGTCACTATTTGCGTTTGCGAACACCTCCTCCCAATCAACACCCTGGCACAACAGGGCCGTATCATCGGCAAAGAGGTACACCTTCCCCCTCAACTGGAGTTCACCAATATTATTTATATATATTAGAAATAAAAGAGGGCCCAGAGTACTACCCTGGATCACCCCATAGTCGACCTCAGTTCGCGAACTACAAACACCATCAACCGATACCACCTGCGTTCTGTTGTCCAGAAAACTCCTAAACCACTTCAGCTCGCCACCTAGAAGCTAGAATAGAAGCTTCAAAACTTGCTACCATTCAAATATCAGCATTCTAGGGAAAAAATCGCAATTCACGAATCTAAAAGTAACCTCACGAACCTCACATGAGGCGGACAATCACGCATTATTCAACAAATAATAAACCCTCACTTTTGAATTGACAGCGTTTATCACGAGTTTTTGTTAAGATTTTGACTTGAGTCATCCCAATAATCACCAACAACACCACAATGATCAACTTTCAATAAATTCTGATCCAAAAGTGGTGTTCAGAAAGGAGTTTCAATATTATAATCTACACCGTCACTTCATCGAATAAAGATCTATGTACATAACGGTACAAGATTTTCATGTAAGACAATTAGGTTTTACTGGTTGTTGAAGAAACCAGTAATTTCCCGAATTTGATGCATTTTTCACTTTAGGCTAATTTTTTACCCATTAAATCTGAACATAATTTTGGATTGGCTTCAGAAAGATACGTAATTCAATGATCTTTCCTACAGTACCCTCAGATTTGAGATTCGTTGGAAAATGAAGAAGTTATGGCTTTTTTTGTGATGGAAAGACGAAAACACGAAAAAATCTTGATCCGTGAATAATTTGGAAACGAATCCTCTACAAAAATATTTCTATGTAGCACTTTTAGTCACAAACAAGTTGCAGAATCCATTCCTAGCCGGATGTCCAACCTAAAGTGGGTTACCCTGTATATACCTTCTTGGTCACTCGTTCTGAGATTGGAGTGTAATGCCATTCAATCATCAATTGCTCTTCACATATTATCGATTATATCATTTGCTAGTTGAAAACCGAAGATATAACCTGGTAGTCGCAAAGATTCGGGATCCTCTTCCCCATCCATTCCATATTGGTTTCCAGGCTTAAGACCAAGCGGACTGGTCTATGAAGAAGATGTGCAGCCAAAGCACATACTGCGCCGGTGTGATTCGCTCTATCCAATTTAGCTCCGTAAGCACCACCGATTCTTCTGACGGTTATGTTCACTCTGTGTGGAAAAAAAAAGGTTGCACTGGTTAAAAAGTCGGTCAAGAATAAGAGCAAAGAAGTATTTATTACAAGCTGCCTAGTTGGCAATACTGAATTAATCTGAAGTGTTGTCTGAGGAAGCTCAGTCGATCCTTATATTTCTCTATTATCATTAGCTTGCTTCTATCTACGTGGTGGTTCGATTTTCTTTCCAATGTTGTCCATGTGGACTCTAGTTCCATGTGGGTACACACACCAGAGAGACTCATCCACCCCACCTGACTCTGTTATAGCTGCCACTCAATGTATTCCACAATTATTATCTCTATTTGTTGTTGAGAAAGGAATTTTCTCAGTGTGACTAAGTAGACTGAATATTCTTGTATAGAATTATTCGTTTATTTCAAATGTGCCTAACGTGATCTAGATTTGTCCATAAAATCCACCAGCTATGGTTTTTTGTTTGCTTAAAAAATGGAGCTACGTACTTATTTCAGTATACGATGCAGTTTGGAATTTCAGGATCGTGAAGACTACTGTTTAACAAGACCTAAGAATATGACAGCAATCAGGCATTGGTGTACAGGAGTAGTACACAGTGTTCCTGACAGCTTTTAAACCGTTATTTTAATAGTTTCCCGGTGAGAAGAAATTATATATTCTATTTTTTGGTTTAATTACAATCCAATAATCGTCATACTTCAACTTAGTAATAGTAATATCTCATTTTTGATGGGCACTACCTATGGGCTGGAATCGCGAGAACTTTGGAGATAGTTTCTTGCACATACGCCGGATATTGTGTGCTGCAGTAAACGTCCAAGTTAGTTTCTTTCGGTATTACAACACAAGTTAAAGTTTCCATCGTGAAGTGATATTGACCTTTTAGCTCCCATCTTCCGTTTATTTTGAATTTGACGTCATCTGAAAAAGTGTTAAGATTACTTGAAAAATGACAATCTATCGAATTTTCTTCCCTAGATGTTCAAGTTTTCATCACCTCCTATGTTCGATGTTTGGACACCTGGACCCACATTTTTCACTTTTTGCTGAATTAAAAAAGAAAAAAAAACGCTTTATGGTGGAGTGTCGGTGTGTGAGCTTTAGCTGAAAAACTGTATACACCGATCCGTTGGATTCCTGGGAATGCGACTTTGCCTGAGAAATCAACGTAAACCTTTTTTGAATTGCCGTTGAACAATGTTTGACCTCTGATTCGGAAGGTAATACCGACAAATCAGGCGGGAGATTGTTGATATTTTGGTTTATTATTCAATAATAAACCATTGTAATCGCTCTGGAAAAAAATTCTAACCCCCCTGAAAATTTCATGGTTTACGTTTCAAAGGGTGTAGAATCCAAATCTGCAATAGAAAAAAATTTCCGTCCGTCCGCCGTACGCCGTACGCACGATATCTCCCTAACGGCTGGAGCAAAAGATCTGAAATTTTCAGGAAAAATCCATCTTGGTCCGACGACGCCCCAATTCTTGAGCCAGCTCTCTCACTCAATTTAAAGTGCCCTTTAAGGGCTGTCAAAGTTTTGTAAAATCCCTAAAAACCTCAAAACAAGTCGAATCGGCCTAAATATTTACCTATTTGAAGAACATACCATGAGGAATCGAATGAGCCCTTCCCCACGTCCGTAGGTCAAACCATTCTCGATGTATGGCCCCATTTATGGTGACAACATTTGCGTTTTTTGGTTTATTATTGTTTGTTTGCAACCTAGTGATGTCCGGCCGATAGCGTCGAGTTATAGTGAATGTGGTTACTGGAGTGATAGCCGATGTGGATACTTGTAGTTTATAGCCGATACACGGGTTGAAGCATTATGATATGTATTAACGCTGATAATATATAGGTAAATATTATTAATGGGGATTATTATTCAATATTATTACTGGGGTAAATAAGTAGTCTTTCACTCGGGTTTATTATTCAATTGGCTTGCGTTCATGATTTGAATCTGTACTAAGCTTTGGAGTGTGCGTGTTTCAATAAAAAAACGCTGCAAATTCTTTCACTGGTGTTTATTATTCAATTGGCTTGCGTTCATTATTTGAATTTCTACTAAGCTTTGGAGTGTGCGTGTTTCACAGGATATAGCGATTATTGAATTTCAGAAGACACACAAATATGATCAACTTGATCAAACCAAATAGGTATTTTTTGGTATATCTCCTAAAATTCAATAATCGCTCTATCCTGTGAAACGCGCACACTCCAAAGCTTAGTAGAAATTCAAATCATGAACGCAAGCCAATTGAATAATAAACCCCAGTGAAAGAATTTGCAGCGTTTTTTCGTCATACTCGATCCATAATTTGTCGGCTGTTCGATTTTTGTCATCGATCATCTGTTTGATTGGATTGTTAGTTTGTTTGTTTGTTGACTTACGTGATTCAATTGTTTTAAAATAAATTATCTATTTTTGAATTCGTATTGTATTTATTTCGTAAATGGATGGTGTCAGTCTCACGTCAACACTACAACATACACAACTATGAACAAGAGAATAAAGAGGGCTATCCCTGGGTTATGTGGGATTCAAGCCCACTAAAACGTCAACTTCCTTTTTTCACGTTGCCACTCGGCCCACAACACAGCTCTACCTTTCGTAGAAGCAACTAAGTAGGCATCTAAGTCAAATGAGGAAGCCATTTTGGCGTTGAAAAACTTGAGAATGTAAAGGGTCACATATAAAGTGCAAGATCTTCTACTCAAAAAATGTTTTGCATTTTGGTGTATTATTCATTCATTCACAGCCACGAGCGTGTGGTGGGGTTGAGTTGGCTAATCATGTCCTGCTGAAAATCAGTGAATACTCTAGGGAGAGGATCATAAGCGGTACTGAGGAGGAGGGGGGGGGGGGGGGGTATGTTTTGCCTGCCTGGTGATTCCCAGACTGGATCGTTGGCATAGGGCTGCATGATAGTTTATATGAGTGGTATTAGGTTTGAGTAATAATGTAGGACTATTATTGGGACAGTAGTTTCTGGTGATAGGTACATAATAAGGGACTTCATTTTGGGGGAGCCTTTGCAAGATGCTGATGTGTATGCCGGCTAGAAAGGAATGTGTGATGAGTACTGCGTGGTAGAGATTTTACAAACGGCACCAACGAATTGGGCAATAGCACCAGGATCACAGTGATCCTATGGTGACAGGGGGAGTGTGAAAGGCCTCCGACTCTCCTGCTCCCATGATGCTTGGGATGCGATTGCCCAGTGAGAGGGTTAAGTTGTAAATTCACCTAGTCAATTTTATTTCAGTAGGCCGATTAGGAGAGAAATTGGGCCTTGTTAGCCCCTCATCCAATCAATGCGCCGTCATACTTTGTAATTCTATTCTACGTAGTCCAAATCCATCCACTTGATATTTCATTAGTAATCAGGAAAGAAATTGTCGTCCAAGATAATAGAATGCGGTAGATCATACAGTTTCAGAACCGGGTTCCATAACAAGATTAGATGACCGATTTGCGTAAATATTGCCGAATTTCATGGTGGTCGGGCAAAAAACTCTGTCAACAGTTAATATTTAGAGAAAATATAATTTTTCAATTGTAAATTTCTATAAAACTACCAATCCAGATATTTACTAAACGTAAATCGGCATGTTCCATATCTGAGAACAGTATCTAGTCTAAATATTAGTTTAGGGGAATCTAAAATTTACGGTTACGATTGATGGAGTTGACTGTTTTACAGAACGAGCATTTACTTTTCCTTTTTGTCGGAGAAATCTTATCAAATTCTGTGATCCTGCCGCTCATGTTTTTATCTACGACCTCACTTAATTCCAACACTGGGGTGTCAACTTTCGAATAGGAGATTTGCACTTTTTTTGCTGCGCTGATCGCTACCGAACGACTTTCAGCGACTATAACGCCAACAGCTTGACCAGCGTAATCCGTCCGATCTTGAGCAAAAATCTGTAACAAGAAGAATGATTGCTACAAAAACGCCGGTAAAATTACTTTGCAATGTGGTTACTATTTATGTTGTAGATTGTACCAAAATTTCTATTACTCGTAGAGAGGGAGGGGAGCTCACCGGACCCAATGCCCCTTAAGGGGGCCCGGATTTTCGGTTGTTTGAAGTTTTAGAAGCTCCCTCGTTTAATTTCAACTCGGTTTGCAAGTATTGATGCAGAATTAATAAGTATACACATACAAAGCTGTAAAGTTCAGTCATTCTCAATTTTCCAAAATGATTACAGTAGTTCGTAGACTCTTTTTTTCTTCAGGGGTCCCGGAATTTTGTCCCAGGTTCTCTCTCCATGGCCCTGAATGCAATAAGTCAAGCTGTAGGAGAGACTATTATCTATCAAATTAAAATACATTTTATTGCATTTGTTCAAATCTTGCCAAACAGAATTGTGAAATTAAGAAAGTTCACATGTCATTACTAAAATGATTGCGATTTCCTATTCACAGAAAACTTCTAGACTCATCTCATGAATCAAGTAAACTAAGTAATTCTCTTGTTCTGAACAGATTACGAAATTCAACGATTTCATTCGGACAATTGTGAGAACACACTCAACTCTCTATGAGCATCCACAAAGCCAGGTATGGCCCAAACTTCGGTGTGCAAATACGTTCGCGGGCAACGTTCAAAAGTGGTGTCACTCATTTTTAGATATACAAATCAGACATAAAATAGTACGAAAATGTTATTATAATACAATTTATTAAAATAACAAAACAAAATGAGAAAAATAGGTACAGCATTGTAATTAAATCTTTAAATTTGGAATTGTTACAAACTACGGAAGTTAAATAGCGACACCGAAATCAATGAGACAATTGAGCTTGAATGGGGGGAACTCATTCATTTTTCACTCACTCATTCCAGGTTTGGATTAATTCCACTGATATAAAGATTTGAAGACTTTTCCAAATTATCATCAGCCAGAGTTGTAAGATATTTGGATTTATTAACTTCCGTCAATGAAAAGAACCGTACATTGTCTTAGATGCGGAAAATAGTCTTCTTCGAGGTTTTTTGTTGTTGTAGGAATCGCACTTTTCCACGTCTTAGGTCTTTAGGAGTGAGTTTTCTGGATTCTCGATCAACTCAATTAGCGAGTGTATCGGAACATTTGACCAAATTAAGGATTGATTTAGAATCGTCCAGTGTAGAACAATGTTTTGTTACGCCGTCTCACAATGCGGCTTTGATGTTTGCCGCGTCACTCTTCTATGATCATCGCCACTCGGCTTGAATTTTAATTTTGGTTTTCAAAATGTCTCTCGGACGGATCATATCTCAAAGCAGGACCGCTGTTGAACACCCGAGCACTAAACCATGTTATTATCGTGTTGTTAATTTCCACGAACTTTCAAACATGACGTTTTATGAACGAAGATTCTGTTTAAACACCAGTAATTGCAATGGTTTTCTATTGAAGAGAAAGTCTAAAATAACAAGTTAACTACATGATTCACAATTGAATAGTTTCATTGACATAACATAGAAATGAGATGGGTATGTGTTAATGTAATCGTTCCTCTACCTTATCCTGAATGTCACCAGGTACACGTAGGAAACAGTTTTCCCCTGGAATATCATCTGCGGCAAAGAAAGCTACGACTCCTGGAATTTTCTGAAAAATTTATTGAGACAATATAATTATATAATAATATCTTGTCAACAAACACCACACCACGGGGGAGGGGAGCCTTTGTTCATGAAGCGTATAAGATACAAATTGCGTGATTTACTTATCGAATTTCTCTTGCCATTTTCATTGAGGTAACTAGTTCCTAGTCGCCCGTTTCCCCATACAGCGTTAAGGCCAATGTGAACGGGAGTGTAATATGATTTTAAGATAAGAGACGAAGCTAGGGTCGCGTCAAAAATGTATTACATTCTTTAATTCATTTTCATTAAAAAATAAAATTTAATTAATGAAATATTTTCAGGACGAATGCGACTTGAGAAGTAACACTAAACCTTTTGAAATTGTTTTCCAACATTTAAAATTTTTAAAATTATTTTGGTGTGTGCGCGTTTCACAGGATAGAGCGATTATCGAATTTCAGGAGGCACACAAATATGATCAACTGATCAATCCAAATAGGTATTTTGGTTGAGAACAGATTTACATGCTCCATGTATATCTCCTGAAATTCAATAATCGCTCTATCCTGTGAAACGCGCACACTCCAAAGCTTAGTAGAAATTCAAATTATGAACGCAAGCCAATTGAATAATAAACCCCAGTGAAAGAATTTGCAGCGTTTTTGTTTTAGCAAACTAAATAATTGTCTAAATTTGGACGAAAACTGTTTTTTTTCTGTATGCCCTTAACTCTGCTAATTAGACTTGCAAAAATGTTAAGTTTATTTTTCCAGCTGAAATTATTGATCTATTTTCCGGCAAATATTGAGTTCTAAGCGCTTTCCGACGATCCTGGAACACTTTGCGCTGCCCAAGATCGCGTACGTTAGCCCTAAATTTCTGTTCCCACCTCTAATTGTGAATAAATTTTTAATTTTTTTTTAAATTTAAAATGTTTGAAATGTTTGAAAACAAAATTCAGTTTTTAGAAAACATTTTCAATGTGTTTAATGGTACTTCCCTTCTACAAGTTGTTACAAACTCAGATGTATACTGGGGTCATTCCATACCCAGACAGACTCGAAATGTACCGACCCCCTCCGATTTTGTTCATACTTGGTTTCATACTTTATGTTATAGCTAAATAACTTGATAGTTACTTACTGTATGTATGCATGATGTAACTAGTTGTTATGTTCAATATATAATATATAATAAATATATAAATATACGCTTGAAAAAAAAAAATACTTGGTGTAGTTGCTTCCTTTAACGAATAAGAAAGGCCTGCCAGGTCAGCTCCTCCAAAAATGAACGGTTCTGGAAGCTACTGCAGTATGATTTGTTGACGATTTTTTCGATTTTTTTTTTAATGACCTAAACATGGTTTATGACTATATCTTCGGTTCCAATCGATCAAATTAAGCGTACGCGGTCTCTGATTTTCTTCGTAGTAAAGTAACGAACGCAACGGACCTTGCAGAAAGCCGGTTCGTTCGTCGGGCGATAGCGTCCGCAAATCTTGAAAACAGTCAGTAGAGCTCCAGTTTGACCCATAAGGTGCAGCACTATTTTGACTCGTAAAACTTAACTTTGCTATTCGGGAAGTTGGATTGGTTGGAGTTTCGAAGTTAATTGGAACGGCAAGGGGTCACGGGGTGCATCAGGCCCTCCCCCGCGAGGCCTGACTGTGAAACTCCCTTTGCCACTGCTACCTTCTTCCATATACCCGTAAATGGACAGACTTTGTTTTGCTCATAGCTCGTAAACGGTTGGAGCAATGGAAAAGTGAAAAGAGTCAATCCGAATGGAAATTTCAAGAGCACATCTTTTCAAGATAATTCAGTTTTACATCGATGAAAGGCGGAATAAACTGAAATAATGGCGGTGCATAGCCCTTAAAATCGTTATAACTCCGTCAAATGAAATTTACACACAAAACCCGTTGGGAGCATTGTAAAACAAGTAATTAAAAATATTTTTAGACTTCGAACGCCTAATTCAACTGAGCGACTCGGGAGAAATCGCGTTCTAAGATTTGCGCTTGTTTTCCGCCCGACTAACAAAACGGACACCTAACGGCATTGAGTTAGGTGAGGATTCCCGTTTATCCAGTAGACTGTTTTATAGTTCTGTAGTTCAATTTTCTGATGTTTGTGAGGTGATGGAATGGTATAGTTGCCCCTTCCAATGAGGTGGTTGCAGATATTAATGTTCCGCCACTCTCAGAGGATGGCCCAGACGCTTGATGACGTCTGATTCATCTCCCAAGGCGACGGATTCTAAAATCGGGAAGGGCCAACTAACCATATCCATCACATGTTAACACTCCTTACAGATGCGAGTTACATGCTTACTAAGTTACTGATGGACAACATAATTTGGTTGATATCCGTTGGTTTGAGGTGTGAAAATATCTGGAGTGAAGGGGTGCAGTACGTATTCAGGATAGACTTCTTTTGAAACAGCATTTTCTAAGATGTTGCTTTCAATCAGGGCGAAGAGGAAAGAGCGAAATTTCTTCTTTGAAAAACTTCTTTGACCCAATTTCTTCATTTATTCAATTTTATTATCATTTATGAGTTTTCATTGAAGGGTTTCTGTTTAATTTACGTTTTTAGTGGGTGTAGGTAGTGGGGGTGACCACATTCACTTTGAATCTTTTGTTTGAAGCGTATTTATTCCTTCGTACTCGATAGATACGTTTCGTCCTGCAGCGAGGACTTCTTCAGTCTACAACTTACTATGTCATAAATATAAGTAGAATTTAGGCGTTGACGTCGTGGTGCCACCACACATCTCTTCAGTTGTTTATTACTTGAATCTTATGCAGGTAAGTGAAGTTGTAAAAAATGAGTTGAAATTCAATGAGTTTTAATTTTTACTTGCATCTCTCCTCTCTTCCCTTTTTGTCATTCATAATAGAATTGTAATAATTAACGCAGTTGATACCAACGAAGTTTCAATCATGACATTTTGTATGTATAAAAAGGATGAGAGAATATTTTTTACAACTTCACTTACCTGCATAAGCCTCAAGTAATAAACAACTGAAGAGATGTGTGGTGGCACCACGACGTCAATGCCTAAATTCTACTCATATTTATGACATATTAAGTTGTAGACTGAAGAAGTCCTCGCTGCAGGACGAAACGTGTCTATCGAATACGAAGAAATAAATACGCTTCAAACAAAAGATTCAAATTAACGTTTTTAGGCTGCCGGATGAATGTAGTGGGAATGTGTTGTTGAATAGGATTTCAACTGAACTTTGAGAGGAGTTCGAGAAAAAGCGTTTTGGGGTGTTCTCGAAGAATGTATCTGTATTTGGAAAAATTTGACGTTAAACCTATTGGTGGTTTAATCAAAGAAAATGCTGGTCATCGAGCTTCTCACAGTATTTATGGAGAAACAGTACATTATAGGTACTGACTATAATAAGCTCCTTACTTGCGCTTCAGACGGGTCGATCTTCTTGATATAACCAACAGCCTGTTCGCAGAGAACCAACTGAGCCCAAACCTCATCTTTGATACTTGGTTGGTCGTTCGTGTATTCTGCTTCACCTTAAATATTGAAAATTGTCTCCATTAAAATAAAATTTTGGGTTTTAAAATCGACATCATCAACGTTAAAATGGAGAAAAGAAGGATACCCAAAAGCGTAGGGGAGTCAGACAATTTATAGTTGTGAACGTGAAATGGAAAAAGCGAGTTTAAAGCTGGTTCTCCATCTGTATCAAATCTCCTAAACCGATCACAGCTACATTAATTGTTACGCAAAACATTTGGGCCTAAATATTTGGTTCGGATCCGATAGCTTCGTTGGTGGTTTTGCCAGAAAGGAGTGTGATTGGGTTCGAATCGGTCGGTCGGAATGGTTTCTGTCAATTCGTACGTTACCCCCCTCTTAATACTGTCCTTGCTGTTGTGAATCAAACTAGCCAACCACTACTCTTCAACCGGACAGTAATAATGTAGATGTAGATGTAGGATTAAAACTCTCAGGGTGGGGGTTTGGGAGCCCCCAGCACGGAAGCCTGCTGGCTTATTGTACTTTCCTGGGAGTTTTACTTTTAATCAAGGAGCCCCTTGGTGAGGGGTTTGAGGGCCTTGATTAATTGTTCGCTCTGAATAGACCTCATTGGGGTTTGAGCCCCAAAGAGTTCAAATCTACGAGATGCGAGTGCAGGGCACTCAAATATTATGTGGGATGCCGTTTCGTCAGCCTCCTCACATAGCCTGCACAGGGTTGTACTTTGTGTTACTCCAATGCGGTGTAGGTGGAACCTCAGGGGTACAAAGCCGGTTATGAGGCCGACCGTTGTTCTTAGTTCCCTACGGTTTTTGCCTAGTAGCCAGTATGTAATTTTGGTGTTGGTTTTCTCCACCATAAGTTTACTGTGGACATGTCCTTCGATATTGAGCTATCTACTAGTGGTTTGTTTATTGACCCACATGTTGATGGTCCCCCTGAAGGCGGTTTTTGGTATACCGACTGCCGGCTCAGGGCCTACAAATGGGGTTCGGGTGCCCCTTTTTGCAAGCTCGTCAGCCTTCTCGTTACCTGATATTCCTTTATGCCCTGGCACCTATTCCAGGCGAACCCGGTTGTGTTTTGCCAGGTTATTAAGGGTTTGCATGCAGTCCCAAACCAATCGTGAGGAGACGGTTGGTGCTATTAATGCTTTTATCGAGGCTTGGCTGTCTTTTTTGTGTCCCCTCCTAAGGCTCTCAGCAGCTGCTGCCTCGATTGCCACCATTTCTGCTTGGAACACAGAGGTGTGCTCCCCTAGTGGAATTGAAAAGTTCCACCTGGGTTTAGCCCCATGTACTCGAGCACCAGTTCCTGCCTCCATTTTAGACCCATCTGTGAACCAGATGATGTCATTGGGGCAGCATTTGTTCTCCCATTGCCCATCTCTTGTAGTAACACAACAGACAGTAGTAATACAAATTCAGGATCTTGTATGATTCATTCTTCTGAAACTTATCAAGATCGCGCTTATTAGCTGGAAGCTCAAATCCTCATTATGCTCCTGGTGATTTCGGATAAATATAGCACCCACCAACGTTTCCGTGCTCGATGATAGTTACCATCATCAGTAACAATTAACAGTTATTGTTTCTGATGATGACCTAACCGTCGAAATCGATTTTACGATGTAAGTCTGTAAGTATTTTGTGAAAATAGATTACGTTTTCTTCAACAAACTCCGTGTTTTTTCTTAATTATGTTTTCTCTGAACTACCGATCACTGGGGAAAAAGTTGGAGAGCGATGTTGCGGTATTTATTAACGTTTGGGCGTTACAGTCACATTTGTTTTACGATACGGGTGGTTGATACTAGGGAGGTCCGAGTTAAAAAATCCCAGTGATACTCCAAAGCCCATCAGATTATTAGAGAGCCAAAGACAAAAGTCTACGTTCTTTGATTTAATAAGGTTAAAACTTGTTCTCCGTGAACATACTCAATGAAACTAAAATATATTCAAAGGAAAACCGAGGCTTCACACATATTTAAAAAAATATATATATCCTATTCAAAAATGTAATCTTCAAAAAACATCAACGTACAATCCAATACAGTTTTTCAATGTATCCGGGTTTTGTAGGTATTTTTCTGTTATAGATCATGGACAATTACTGCTTTGCACTACACTCGTTGTTTTTAGTTAGGTACCAGATGTGAAATGATTACGATGATAGGGATTTCAGGGACCATTCAGATGCCACCACGCACTTGGTAACTAAGTCCTGTGACTACCATAAAATGTTTTTCTACTGACTGATTAGTTTAAAACATTTAACCCATTTATGCATTTTCTTACTCTTGAAAGTAGGAACCATACTCTGAATGAAAACTGCTACTTCGAAAGTTTTGTTCCTCAAAGAGTTCCATGAATTCTTTTCACAACATACCAGTAGAAATACAGCGTGTAAACCGGCAAAATCGAACATACTTATTTGATTAATAAAGGTCTCGGTAAATATTTTTAGATGGCGTCCATACTCCCCGCCCACCACCGCGGTAGAATACTGAAGTTTGAGTGGATAGAAAATTATTAATTGGTATTCAAAATGGTTTCATTACTTTTTGTTTGATCTTGTTGGCGTTGAGATTCCTAAACACTAGATTAGCAAACTTGTAGTTGGCGGTTATTAACTACAATGGTTACGATTGGGGCCTATCAGACGTCTCGTTTTTAGGACGCCCCTCTGGAGGAATGCTTCATCAGTAGAGGGACGCCTATTAGAATTGATCCAGGAGGGTGTAGGATAAACAAACATCAGAAAAATAAATAACACAATACAACGTTTCGGACGACTCTAAAACGGAATTCTTGAAACAAAGTGCAAAGTTAAGTGCATGTTGTGTGAATGTGAATCTTAGTGTTAGTGACAAATCGTTTTTTTTTTTTTTTCATGATTTTCTTCTGATTTTTATTGACTACTTGAACTTTTTTTTTTCAACTACCATTTTAGACCAGTTGTGCAACAAACGGCGGAAATTTCGAATTTTCTATCAGAAGGAGGAATGGAGGGGGTAATACATGATCCATTCAAGCCCTGTCCTTGGAGCTTATACAGCCGATTTTCTTGCATCTGTTTTAAATCGACTAAGGACTTTGGCCTAGTTTTGAAAAATATTTAAAATCTTTCAAATTTAAGTACGGAAGGATGTGGAGGAGGTAATAGGTACTGATAAATCTTTATATTTTCACTATTTTTTTCCGATCCCAATTTCGGTCCAACGAATCTCTTTAGAGCCATAAACCTATGATATGTTTAATTTGATAACGGGAAGGATATGGAGGGGTTAATGGCCGATCCAATCAAGCTCTGCCCATACCTACTGAAACTTTCAGCCGATTTTCGTTTTTTTTTTTGTTCAATTAATAATTTGATAAAGTTTTTAAAAAATTTATAAGTGCAAAAACCGGAAGATGGGACCTTTTTGTAATACCATTACTTACCAATATGTTAATATTGTGTCTCGTTATTACCTGAACATTGTATAAGCCCCTCCGATTTGGGTACCGGCTTATTCAAAGGCCAAAGTGTCCGATCCGAATCGAAATCCTGGTTCCCTGTGGACAGGGGCCTCTCAAGTGAGACGCCTCCGCTCCGAAAGGTCTCGCTCACGGAATCCGAGTCGAGAGATAATACAAACTTATAGAGAAGGGAAAGGGCCAGCCCCTTCCTGAAGTCGGGAGAAGAATCAGTTAGGCCGTAGTCAACATTCAATTCCTTGTCTAACACTTCCAAAGTGTTTTTGAGAGTGTCGGCCTGTAGCAGTGGTTTTCCAATCAATTCTTCTTCGGTTTTCACCGCTCGAACCTGTAAATTGACGAACACATCTTCTTTTCGGCTGCCGGATAGGAATTCAATTAATCGTTAAACAAATGAGTGTATGCAGTAGCACTCCGCCGTTATGATAGAGTGTATTGACGAATTGAAAAATCTTCTAATGTCTGCATGCATTAATAAGAACATGAATTATTTTTTGTGATAATATAATACGTATTACATACGAAATGAGGGCTGATCCCTCCATAAACGATTCTTGGCTTGCTCATCACTTTGAATCCGTTCTCCTTGTCCAAATTAAAAAGAAACCCTGCGTTGACATAAGCAACAGCGTTTTGTGCTCTTGGCATTATCTAAAAATCATGAGAGGCAGTAATTAATACGGAAAGTATTACCACTATTTAGGAATTTTACAAATAGCGTCAGACAGCTATGGCATTCTCACTGAGAGTAATTCAACTCAATACTGAAAATTCAAATTGAAATTGTCACCTTGTATGTCCGTAGTATTGAAGAACTGTCGCTTTGAGGAGGTAAAGTGATCTTCAGAATAAGCTTGCGATTCATGTCCGTCGAGAGAAAGTCTTCCACGCAAATTGATTCTTGCACTCCACTAACGCATCCTGGAAAATCATATACGAAATGCCCTGTCAGTTTAGGAAATAATGGAAAATTACCAATAACCCAATGAAATACCAATAAGAGCACCAGGGATTCGTCAGCGATGTTTCAAAAGCTTGAACTACCTAACTAACAAAGTATCCGAGATCGGTAGGTAACTGTTCGGATCGGGGATTTTTCCATGTTATAAAATTCAACTCTTACAATGATCCTAGATGCGAACTAAGTCCAAAAAACGGATAAGAAATTTCAACATTATCAAAAGCAAATTAAAATATGCCTTGTTCTTTTGAAGAGCGTGAAGGTCAGAGAATGATTTTCTCCGTGCAGTGATAAGTTTATTGATTCTTGATCGTTCCGAGCTTGTTCACATCTTCTGCTTGGGAATTCAAACACCATCTTGGTGAAAGCTACGTTCCATACAACGTGAAACAAAATATCCTATCACAAGGAGAACATTCTCTTGGTCATTCAGCACATCTAACGTTATACTCTCATCTCATCTCTTCAGCATTAAAAATAAATAAAATGATAATAATAATAATATCAACACAGGATGAGGATGTCAGTGAAAATGAGAAAATAGCAACCCGTAATAATAATAATTACAATTATTGTAATCTTACAACTAAAACCTACCAGGGCCACTTTGAGGAGAAACATGAAAAATGTTGTGCACAGAAACAACTATATAAAATGTAACATAATAAAGCAGAAGAGGCCGCATTACTTCCCCCTTACAACGCAGGTTCACAGAAATTATGGCCAACGATGGACAGATGAGTGATAATAATGAATGAGAAATTATCAATTAAAAAGCCTCAAAATTTTTGGTTTCGTTGCAACACACTTACATTCCCGAAGTCGAATATAAATCATTTCTTTTGCCGTATGTTGGAAAATTATTTTCACTCAAACCATAGAAAAGAAGGCTCAACAAGAAGTACGAGCCTGAAATTCGATCAATGACTTCTGAAAATCCGTTACTTATTTCAAAGCATTTGTACTTATGGGTAAGGTTTTTGAGCGATTTTGAAATAAATGGCAGAGTAAACAAATGATCCACGAACCGTTATGCTGTCCATATGTATCCAATGTTGAAGAAAAAGACTTGTTAATACAACTGTGAATCGCAGAGCGCCTTTCGGATGTAAAATTTGGCTAACTATCAGCATATTACGTTAGCTCAAAGGAAATATGATTGTGTAATGATTGTGTATCTCACCTTTGACCGTTAATTTTTAATATAAAATTGTTAGATTCAACCACCTACCTATTGTAACCACAGCTCCAACAGTTACCATCAGGAGAAATATGTCCGAAGGAAATTCTGGGTGTTGATGTTTCAAAGAAAGATTTCCTGCAATTGATCCGACCTAAAGGAAGCAAAAATGTTCAACACAATATTTTGTCATGAGAAATGACGTAAGTGATAGGTAGTGGCTATTCAAAGAAATGGAAAAGAAACTATGGAAATGGCTGATACCTTACTCTAACCTGGCATTGTTTTTTAACATCCCCTTGACACTTTTTATTGAATTCGATCAATAACACTAACTTGGGAAGTTGTTGTGAATTCAAACATATTCAGGTAATAAGGAGTTTCGAATGATTCAAGAGGTCATTCTACTTACATTTCTGACGGACACATTTGCTATCAAATCAAAATGGATGGCAATTTCCTTGCAGTAACTGTACTCATTCGTTCGCTCGTTTGCAACTTTATGAAGAAATTCCATAGCTTCGTTGAGCTGAACATTGCCTCCGAATGTTACTCCGTCTTTGTTCACTTCAATAGTGAACAGCTCGGCTATGCTGTTCAAGTCAATTAAAACACTAGGTGCTTCTTGGATTCTGTAAACACCTGAAAGATTGCAGCTATATTATATCAGAAGATGCCTAATCCACACCAGTAACAAATAGCAAAGTTGCATAACATTTGTTATAAAACAGCTATATAGCAAGTTTTAAAACTTTTGTTTATACAACTATGTTACAAAACTCTCCCCTCCAATCTGTCCACACCAATGTAACAAAGAAATGCAACATTTCAATCATTTGAGGATTCAGTAGTAATCATGGCTTTGGAGGAAGAAGTTGTCCTGGCCGCAGCGGCCTGCGTGATTTTGGCATCTCGCGAGAAACCTACTACGCGCTGATACTGGGTGCGACCTTCGCTGGAAGCACGACATCGGTACAGTGGAACTCACCTGATGGAGGACCTGATGGAAGATGGGAGAGATCCACTTAGTGGGGAAATCAGGGATGATGGAAGTTTTAAAAATTTTGCTCGTATGAGCAGTTCCGACTTTGAGTATCTCTTGAACAACGTTGCCCAAAATATTGCAAATCTTTTCGAACTTAATACGCGAGAACGCACGTCAAATAGGAAATGTATATCACACACGACGCACTCCGATAGGAAGCAAACATCAACTGAGCAGGGTCAGGGGGGCGCCCTGAAGGGAGGGCATGAGTTGTTACAAAATACGAGTTGTGTGTGTGGACGAGCTTGCAACTTGTTGTACAACCAAGTTATCTAACTTCCTTTGATCTTTACCGACAACCTCTGGGTAACATGTAACCTGCTATATAACACGAAAAAAGTTACACAACATCAAGTTATATAACATTTTCATTTTGAATTCTCTAACAAGTTACATAACTTTTGCTATATAACCGTTTATAACATGTTTTGTTGCTGGTGTGGACGCGCCTTAAGATCACTAGGAGGTTAAGGATGTTTATCCAAGTAGTTGGTCAAATTAGGTACAAATACTGAATGCAAAGGTTTCGTTCACTGCAGTTGCTCTGTTTTGTACTTGGTGCTTGAAGATAGAAGACTCACTGATTACCTTCACCCGTGTTTCCACAAACGAATTTGTACGATGCTTCTCCTATAATGTCGAGGATTTCAAACACTTCTTTCACGGTGACTGGTCTGTACCACGTCTGACCTGTGTCCAAGTTCAGAAACACTCTTCTCTCGTTGATGAGTGGGGGTGCACACAAGATAGTGCATTTATTTTCACAAGCCATGCCGTCACATCTACCCTTTTTCGGAAAACAGGCATCCTGATGGAGTTACGAAAGGAGATTAATCTGGATTATCCATCGTAATGAAAGTATAAGTCTTCTTGAAATCAATGAAACTCTTCAGGTACACGTTGTAAACGATATAGATTTTTAAACTGATACTACGAATAATACTACTACAATAAGAATACTACAATTAGAAATAAGAGTCTACAGTAATGTCAACTGGTAAATACGCGAAACCTTTATGGTGATTTGATCACCTATGGCGTCCAATGCTTTATATAGAAAATAGTAAATTACCCAAATTACACCGACACTATTTTCCCTTCTCATATAATACTAATGAAACAAATTAATCCTTACTTCAATATTTACTAGCTTCTTCACCAAATCAGCAGGTGCGTCTTCGGCAAAAGACTTGAACGCGTCCAAAATCGGTCTGTATCCTGTACACCTGCATATGTTGCCACTCAATGAGTTTTCCACGTCAGCCATTGAAGGGGAGGAATTGCTTTCCAACAAGCTATAAACGATCAATGATTCTGTGATTTTTGGTTTATTATTCAATAATAAACCATTGTAATCGCTCTTAAAAAAATATCTAACCCCCCCTGAAAATTTCATGGTTTACGTTTCAAAGGGTGTAGGATCCAAATCTGCAATAAAAATTTTTCCGCCCGTCGCCGTACGCACGTTTTCTCCCAAACGGCTGGAGCAAAAAATCTGAAATTTTCAGAAAAAATCCATATTGGTCCGACAACGCCCCAATTCTTTAGCCAGCTCTCTCACTTAATTTAAAGTGCCACTTAAGGGTTGTCAAAGTTTTGTAAAATCCCTAAAAATCTCAAAAAAATCAAGGGGGCCTAAATATGGACTTTTTTTTTAAGAACTTTTCATGAGGAATCGAATGAGCCCCTCCCCAGGTCTGTAGGTCAAACCGTTCCCGATGTATGACATGATCTTATGCTGCCAACATCCGTCTTTGCATTGCTAAGTAAACAAATAAACTAAGTGAAACAAACCCGTAGCGCAAGGGTTCCGTGCGGGACTCCCAATCACAGGTCCTCGAGTTCTTACACCGCGTTCGCCAGGAAAATTTTTGCCCCATTTGAATATGGTATACACACTTGGACACAAGAGAAACGTTTTGCCCCGCAGACACACCTTGGCCCAATACAAAACAAAACGCTGTATGTACGTGTCACAATTACAATACAATCATGAAACCATTAAAAAACGCTGCAAATTCTTTCACTGGTGTTCATTATTCAATTTTGTTCATTTCGCTTGCATTCATTATTTGAGTATCTACTAAGCTTTGGAGTGTGCGTGTTTCACAGGTGATTAAGCGATTATTGAATTTCAGGAGATATGCATAGAGCACGTTAATCGGGTCTCAACCAAAATACCTATTGGGATTGATCAGTTGATCATATTTGTGTGCCTCCTGAAATTCAATAATCGCTCTATCACCTGTGAAACACGCATACTTCAAAGCTTAGTAGTTATTCAAATCATCAGTTAGAGTTCAAATTCAGTTTTCCCAATGGCAGTAATCGGCATCTTGGACATTTCGCTTATTCGTTAGCTTGTTTACATGAAAGGTGAAAGAGGTTCTACCATTCCACATGTTCAAGGGAATTGGTGCCTGGACAGGACAGATAAGGGAAATTGGTACATATTACTACTCAAGATTGATTAGGTTTCAAGAGCAGCGTTGCCACATCAAGACCAGAGACTTTCCCGCACCAAATTCATTATCAGGGCTGGTGGGAGATTTTTATTCTTTGACCCACGGGGATCAAAAAATTTCCGCGGACAAAGTTTTTTCTCACTTCTATCCAATCAATCATTGCTTGCAAGCTGCAAAGTGCTTCCAATCGTTGCAGAAATTTATTGTCAGCAAGAAAAAATCACGGAGATGTCTCACGAGTGATAATGATGTATTTTTCAGGGAAAGGCATCTGTGAATATTAGATGGGGACACCCACGGTAATAAGAAAAAGTGTGCTTCAAGGTCCAGTAGAAAATATCAACAAGTAAGTTGGCCTCCTTTTGAATCATGTTCTGGTAGAGCAGAGCACAGTGAAGATATTCTGAAAGCCAGGAGCGAGGGACATTGCCCTTTTTGTGAGAATCACCCTGGTGATTATCAATAGATCAATAGATCAATAGATGGGAATTGAACAACACATTGCAAATATTGCACTTGGCAAATATTTCATCGGACCACAACACCAAGAAAAACGCTGCAAATTCTTTCACTGGGGTTTATTATTCAATTGGCTTGCGTTCATGATTTGAATTTCTACTAAGCTTTGGAGTGTGCGTCTTCCACAGGTGATAGAGCGATCATTGAATTTCAGGAGATATGCATAGAGCACGTAAATCTGTTCTCAAACAAAATACCTATTTGATCAGTTGATCATATTTGTGTGCCTCCTGAAATTCAATAATGGCTCTATCACTTGTGAAACACACACACTTCATAGCTTAGTAGAAATGATCATGAACGCAAGCCAATTGAATAATAAACGCCAGTGAAAGAATTTGAAGCGTTTTTTTTTTTTTTTATGGTCATCAAAATGCTTCAACCCGTGTATCGGCTACAAAGCCTTTTAGGAGTTTACTCCAGTATCGACATTACTCCATCACTACATCACTACGTCACTAGGTTACTGCTATCAAAACAAAAACAAAAATAAAACAAAATAACGCAAATGTTGGCACCATAAATCGGACCATACATCGGGAATGGTTTGACCTACTGACCTGGGGAGGGGCTCATTCGATTCCTCGTGGAAAGTTCTTCAAAAAGATCTTAAATTTAGGCCGCCTTGACTTTTTTTGAGGTTTTTAGGGATTTTACAAAAGTTCTACAACCCTTAAAGGGCACTTTAAATTAAGTGAGAGAGCTGGCTCAAGAATTGGGGCGTCGCCGGACCAACATGGATTTTTCCCGAAAATTTCAGCTTTTTTGCTCCAGCCGTTTGGGAGGAATCGTGCGTACGGACGGAAAATTTTTTATTGCAGATTCGGATTCTATACTCTTTGAAACGTAAGCCATGACATTTTCAATTTAGAATTTTTTTTTTCAAGGGCGATTACAATGGTTTATCATTGAATAATAAACCAAAAACGCCAATATGATAAATTTATCGTCGATAAAAAATAAAGACAAGGATTAGCATTCCTAGAAAAAAATAATCGAGTAGCTACTCGTCCGATGTGTGACCAGTTTCAAGCTAGAAGGTGATCTTTCAGGATGTGAGAGGGCTCTAGATATGTTTTTCAAACTTTGCTAGTAACATGTTTTACAATAAATGTCTGTACCTATTTGAAACTTTACTAAATTTACATCAGGATCTCCTCAAATTTTAGATATTTAGACATCTTTCTGAAACAAGGTTTCGTCAGTGCTATTATTAGAATTGATCCAAGGGGATATGTGACAACTCAAACTTGAGAAAAAACTGTATAAAAATATGTTAGAGAACATTCTAAGACCAAATCCGTGATTAAAACGGTAGGTTTTGGTCGGTAACCTTGTGTGTGTATATCGTGGGGTTCCGAGTAAAAGTGACCAAGTAACATTTGCAAAATTTTACAGGGGAGCGATCTGAAGTTTCACCTATTTTCTTCTTACGAACACTGGTTGCGTGATGTCTCATCCGACTATGTTTCGATTTTTCTTTATCCTGTAGGTAGTTAGCTAGTGCCCGCCTATGATATCGTGCTTCAAATTTCACTTCAGATTAAATAAGAGCTGTTTTCCGGAAAACTCTATTTGATCATTTTTACATGCCTGGAGTTTCAAGCTTTACTCATTTGGTCAATTCAATTCTTCGAAAATCTGTCGCATGGTTACATGAAATTGAGGGATTGAATAGTTTTTTCGTTAATTTATCGTGTTGCCAAGTATTAATAACAATGATAGACCTATTTCTCACTGTAATTGGTCATTTTCACCTGCCCACTATACAATCTTACAAATCTTGTGTGATCAAATGGCAATTGATAACATTTACATGCACCAACATTTATATTAGTCGATGGTACCCAGCCTGCAATTCTTAACCGATTTTCATTATTATTTTTTTATTCGATCCCAGTTCTACTGCAGTTGTGCTGAAAACTTCAGAAATTTCGAAGTTCATGGTGGAAAAGAGAAACTGACGAGGGTAATCCTGAAAAAAGTCGACGATACTCCGGCTACAATTCCAAACCGGTTTGCATGATTCTTACATTGTTCTATCCAAAATTTAGTCTAGCTGTTCAAAATCACCTCGGAAGTTCGGCTTTCGCTGACTGGACGAGGAATGACGGGGGTAATAGCCAATCCTTCCAATCGCTGCTCAAACGAGAGCTCTCTTTTTTTCTTCAGAATTATTTTACTTATTTATTTCTTGTTCATCCAACATTTTGGTGCAGTTTTTATACATATTTGCACACATTCAATTTTCATTATGAAAGGGTATGAATTTTGGCGCTAATAATCTCAAATCGATATTTTTTCGTGATTTTCTTCTATCTTTGTTGACTATTTCTAATGAAAAAAGTTCCGATTCCAATTTCAGTCTTTATACTGCCGATTTGCTTGCATCTTTTTTTTTATCGATTAAGAACATTGGTCCAGTTTTGAAAAACATATTTCAGATCTTTCAAATCTAATTATGGAAGGGGCGAATAGAGGGGTAATAGTGATAAATCGTTATATTTCCACTATTTCATCGCTTCTTTTCTTTTTTCAATGCCAATATTTTTTTTATCAAACCCCTCTTGTGCAATAAGCCTCAGAAAGATGATCCAATTTATATATCTAATAAAAATCGGACATTGGGGTTCCCTATAGTATATTCATTACATACCAATATGTTGTTTAATTGGTACTTACGTTTGTGATGGCTTTCATGATTTATACAAATTTCAAACTGTTAAACACCAAGATTATTCAAGAATTTCATCAAGGTGTTGGAATAATTGGGATTCGATCAAGATTTCATGATTTGCTTTACCTGAGGTTCTACATTGCAGTGTACCTTACCTTTTCCTTCAGTGATGGGCACTCACTATTTCTTAGCGATCAATCTATAAATGTGATGAGTGTTTTAATATGAAGATGAAGCATTAGTTTAAATCTTACGCTGACATAGGACGCACCTGTGCATGCTCATGACCATTCCTGGGGAACAATAACCACATTGACTACCACTGGCTGCAGCCAGTCGCTTCTGAATGTCGTGATACCCTGATGCTTCGCTTCCAAGACCTTCTATGGTGGTTATTGACCATCCATGGCAGGCGAAAATTGGGATAAGACACTGCAAAACAGGCAAAAATAGGCAGTTATTTACACAAATCTCTTTTCTCCGTATGTACACCAATGCTTCACTTGGCATACTTACGATGTGACCCAGAATAAATATATTTATACATCAGGTTATTTCTGAGAGTATGTGATAAAATCTAAAACCTCTATTTCACAATTAAACACTGAATAATTGCCTAAATTGAATTCACTGATTTTTATACGGTTTATTCCACCCAAAAACAAGCAGCATTCTCAAATATCTTGGATTCTATAAGTATTCAGTATTTATGAATTCATTGACTCATACAGGGTGGTCCAGAATAAACGGACGTTTTGTAATGGATAGTACACAAAAGGGCAGGGTCCTTTCAGGTTGTTGACCCTCTCAACTCGTACCTCGGGATGGTAAGTTTAGTTAAGATGGAAAACTGGTCGGTTGAACATCGGGTGTTCGCAGTTACCGAATTTATTCGGAATGGCGAGTCAATCGTGGCTACGCGGCGCGCCTTTCGTCGTCAGTTCGACCTCAACGTGCGTGCTATTCTTCCGTCACGTAACACCATTTTGCGATGGGTTAAAGATTTTCGCGAGCATGGAAATGTGAAGCCACAGAATAAAACTGGTCGTCCTCGAACCGTGGTCACACCGGAAAATGTTGAACGCGTGAGACAGTCCGTTTTGCAGAGTCCAAGCCGGTCAACCAGACGCCGCTCACAAGCTCTTGGAATTTCGCGGGGAAGATTGATTGACATTTTGAAAAAAGAGCTTAAATTCCACCCTTACAAATTAATGGTCGTTCAAAAGCTCCAACCAAATGATTACGCTCAACGTGAACAATTCTGTGTGCGTATGTTGCAAATTTTGGAAGACGAACATGCAGTGGTGATGTTGTCGGATGAAGCCCACTTCCACTTGGACGGTAACGTCAACAAACAGAATTCCCGTTATTGGGCAAATGGCAACCCTACAGAATTACATCAAAGGCCTCTGCACTCTGCCAAGGTAACAGTGTGGTGTGGAATTTCCAAACTCGGAATAATCGGGCCCTATTTTTTTGAAGATGGCAGAGAGAATGCAGTGACTGTAACTTCTGAACGCTATCTCGCGATGCTTCAAGAATTCGTCATTCCACAGCTTGAGGAAAATGAAGTTGACACTGACAACATGTGGTTTCAACAGGATGGAGCAACACCTCACACGGCCAGGATTTCATTGAACTTCTTGCGAACGATTTTTCCCGGACGCGTGATCTCCCGGCATGGTGATGTTCCCTGGCCTCCGCGTTCCCCCGACCTCACTCCCTGCGACTTTTTCCTATGGGGCTATTTGAAGTCGAGAGTGTACGTGGACAATCCGCGAACCATTCAAGAGTTGAAGCAGTCAATAACACAAGAAACTGCGGGAATACCGGACGATATGGTGGAACGCGTGATGCGGAACTTCGGGGAGCGTCTTCAAGAGTGCATTACCGAAAGGGGTCGTCATTCAAATGACATAATTTTTCACACTTCATGTAACCTTTTTCATTTTTCGATTGTGAATAAAACTTACAGATATCCTTTACACGTTCTGCTTATTTTTCAATCCCTACTACCAAATTTGTGAATGTGACAGGATTTTGAAATGTGTCCGTTTATTCTGGACCACCCTGTATTTTTCATTTGGGTCTTTAATTTTAGGAATTAGAGTGGTCTTTCGAATTCAATTATAAACCCGATGTGCTCTGTTGCAGTAAATCAGGGTTATAATTGGATTCCATACAGTAACTATGTACCCCACAACACCCACACAATGTTTCTTTCTAATCGATACCGAATTGACTGAGTAAGACCGGATCATCCCAGTGACGGGGTGAGACGACTGAACTGTTACGATACAGGCTCCGCAGCCTCCTTCCAAACACATGAATTTCGTTCCTTTCAGATGTGTGTGTTCTCTGATGAATGTATTCAGGGATGTGTCCGCCGGAATTCCATTTGTAACTGTAAACAAACCACTTATTATAGCAACGACATAGAATTTCATGAGTCCTAAGTAACAGAATTAATTTATGAATTGTGCCCAATGCTGAATAAAAGTTAAAACATGAGTGGGAACGTCCAGATGTCCCTCAGCTACCACTTCCATCAAAACTAACATTCTGTCCCCACATTACTCATCGGTTGAAATCCGAAAACATGCAACTTGCATTAGTCATCCGCTGGTTCTCAATGTTTATTGCTATTGAAATTCCCGATTTAGTTTACCGGCCCCTGGTTTCCATGTAATTCTTAGAATAGAGTGGCTCCCTATCAAATTTTAACTTGAAAAAACCTCAAATAACAAATTTAACTCACTGTTCTGATCTAGATGACACCTTCAACTTTATTTATCTCCTGTTCCAAACCATTAGTTTGTATCACTTTTATATTTCAAGTTTCTAGGTGAATCATTGAAAAATTCGTACTTACCTAAGTTTCGGGTCAAAATTTCATTCCAATCTCACATCACGTTTTCGCGAATTTATGTCCTGGTTAAAGAACATTTCACGCTAAAAAGACAAGGGCTGAGAGCGTACCACTCAAGGTTTGTTTTTATGATAATTTCGGATTTCCCAAGTAATTCATCTACAGATTCTTGATCAATCCAGCAATCCTATATAATGCACTCGATGCGAATTCCGAAGATGTTGAGTAGTTCACAACATAGATTCCAAGCAGATTCAGGTTTCCGAATTGGGGAAAAAGAGGAGAAATATCTTCGGGAATTGAGGACCCTGGGAAATGAACGCAAGGTTCTAATAAAATACAAGAGCTGTTTAAACTCGACTCTGTGAACAGAATCTAACAATCGGACTTTCTGCTTCATGCTTAATTTTTGAAGCATCTCTAGACTTTCATTAATTTTTTTCGAGACGAGCAAAGGGCAGTGGAGAAAAAAATGGATCTGTTTCAGACCACTCTGAGTTTGAATCTGTTACTAGTATAACACTCATCGACATATTTTCGCACTGTAACAGATCATACATATTAAACTGTGTATTCGAGTGACAATACATTCCGTACTCGGCCCAGGCCTCGACTCCAAAACTGTCAGTTTTGGTAATAAAATAATACAACTATAATGCAATAAAAGCAAAATAGGGGTCAAAACTGAATATGAATCCTTATTGTTGAGCTTTTGGTTTCGTGGAAGATGATCCATGATGTTTGGGAGGTTCAATCTTGACAGTCGTGTCAAATTGTACACTTCGGTGTTTTTTTGCATTGGGTTTAAGGTCGAGGAAGAATAGTGGCATCGGGACTTTGGTTACCGGGTGAAGAGCTATTGTCATTCGAATGGGTTCGTACCCGATCGTTTTCAACTCGTCCATAACCGATTTCGGGTCAGTTGTATGATGAAGGCCCCTGACAACTACTCTAAATGCACGCCAATCTTTTATTTGATAAGTGTGAAATTCAGCATGGCTCTTTTCTAAGAAGTCAGTTAACTTTCGATATCCGTCAATTGTATCTACCTGTATCTAAACTGATTTACCGGTTGAACGATGTATGATGGGCCGGAATTTGCTGTTTTCATGTCGTTGAGAAATGAGTTAATGTTGGCGATGTTGTAAATGTAAATGGGTGGACATCTCTCTTTGTGAATAATTGGGGGACCTTCTTCCATTTGCTGAGTTGATTCTTTATTTTGGTCTAATTCAGTTAATGGGCTAAATGGGTTTGGTGTGGCGAAATTCGTGGTGGGAACTGGCTAGAAACATGGTCGTTTACGATTCATACCTAGAAATTTGGCTTCCATTTGTCCGAAACTCGGGTGATATCAAATCAGCGATAAGGTCGTACTCTAAGATGTTGACCGCTTGAGCTCCGGTTCGCTACCGTGATTTGAATTGTGGTTTAAAAAAATGATTTTTTCCAATGCAATCACTGTACAACAACTGGACTCCGCGTAACAGCAATAGTACATTCACGATTGCTAATCAAGCAATGCCTTATCAAGTATTAAGAAAATGTATGTACGCATTCTCGTTTCTACGCAAAATCGTCAAGCCAAATATACTGCGCCCTCGTACAATCACTTCTCCTGTATGGCCTGTCTATGTGGGGTAGTGCTTATACGACTACACTACACAGAATAGATTTATTACAAAAATATTTCATTCGAGCCACCTGTAGAGCCCATTATAGAGCCCATACGGCTCCGCTATTTAAGAAGCTCAATTTGCTGAAGCTTAGCGATCTTTACGAAAAAAAAGCAGTTTACCAGCTGTTAAAAAGCAAGGAATTTTCTACTCCCATACACACATTCCATACGCGTTTTTCTCAAGGGAATTCCTTAGTTATTCCTAAATTGAGGACGACTGCTGCACAAAATTTTTTCCCTTACCGTGGGATATCAGCATTCAATGGCTTTCAAGTGAAGTACGGACTGAACTAATGGAACAATTGGCACAGAATTTCCGGAAAATAAAGCAAACTCTACGAGATTATTATTTATCCAAGCTGTAACCATTGTACGAGTGTTTTTCATATTGAGATCATTCCTTTACTCTTTTATTAAATATCATCTCAATTAATTTTTGCACTCATTCTCCGCCACGGGCCATGCCCATATGGAGAATTACATTTCCATTATAGTACCTATTGTTACTCCTACGAAATCGTAATACGTTCAATTTTCTCGAAGTTGTATTTTATTCTATGTATTCTTTTGTCAAGGAAATAAATTATATTAAAAAAAAAAAAAAAAGCTCGTAATGCCGGAGCTTTGCATTTTGTGTGGAGAAAAAATAGTGTTGCTGAAAATTCCTTGACCCCCAGACGGAAGACATATCCATGTCAAATGTTACAAATGCCTATCTATATTTTATGGAACACCAATGACATGGTGGTCCCCTTGATATTTTGATGCTTTGTTTAATCCATGCAATAATGGTAGAATAAAAATGTCGCAATTAATGAGTAAACATTACAAACCGTTATAAGTTCTCCCGTTGATAATCACGTCAATGCTGTTTTCATACCTGAAATTATAAAATTCGAAATATAAGGGGAAGGATCGGTAATTGAATGAAGTCGAATACATCAAATTCCATCACTTGAATAAGTGTGGAGTATAAATTTGAATTCATTACTTACTTGCCTTGTATAACTTTTCCAACATCTAAAAGTTCGAGATAAATCTGGGAGGAAGATAGAATTATAGGAGATATAATTATTCCTTTAAAACTTTCAATGATTAATAAATTCCTTGGAATTTAGTTGGGGACTTCTCGAAATAAACTTACTTCTGGTTGTAATACTGAAACGAAGCGCAGTGGAAGCGTTCTGGGCCCATAACCCAGAGGTCCGTGGATCGTAACCACGCTCTGCTACCATGTAATACTGAAAGGAATTGTTAAATCAATTCTACCTTTACTTGATTACGATTTTTTGATATTATCCACTTTCTACCCAGCTCTCATCTGACCAGGTAATCCGTTCATTCAATTTCCGTATTTAAATCAAATTGATATTAATATCCCAGATCCATCCTATTAACCGAAGTCCTTACCTAATACCACCTGCGGTGCTATTTCATAAAAATAAAAATATTAAAGGAATACGTAAATCGTTTCCACATCGTGGTTAATAGGAGCCCCATAGTAGTTCTTGGAGCAATAAATACGTTTGTTGAATAAATAACTATATCTATTTCCAAAACCTTGCGTATAATTATTTCTCGAACCTTATATATCTATATATAAAATATCCTTAGTAATTAATAAGGTGAAAAAAGTGGATAATATCAAAAAATCGTAATCAAGTAAAGGTAGAATTGATTTAACAATTCCTTTCAGTATTACATGGTAGATATACCAAAATGGAAACATAGTTATTCGAATTAACCCCATGTATGAGTGCCTGTCCGTCTTTCTAAAAGGTCCGTCTTTCTAACTCGCTACCTAGTTAGCTGAATACATTGTGAAAATGGTGATGTTGAAATCCTTAGGAAGTCGAGGTCAGTAGAAAACTTACGGGAACAAAATTAACAACGTTTGGGGGAAAATAAATAAAAGTTACAATCAAACCAACAAACATGAAATGAAATTAACTTCAAATGGACCCAATTCTGCATTAAAATATGTGCGAGATCAAAAGACCTGATCTTGAATAATAGCTCTGATAAGCTCTAGGTAAGGTTTGTCGTTATCGCGAGTGCAGCCTCTAACGTTAGTTGTTGTTAAGATTCATGGGCCCTAAAGTGGAGTACGACTAATATCAAAACGTTGACGGATTCGAATGAAGATTTTGCTGATCCAGTTGTATTCGATTTAACACGAACTAACACACATGAATGTTCCTTATGGAGGTAAAATATTGAATATCTAACCTATTAGTATCTGAATAGATTTCAAGAAGGACTTTGTAAAGAAAAAAGTTCAATGTTGGGTAACCAGCGTTGAGGAAATGGCAGTAGCAGCCAAGAAAAGCCCCCAGGCACGTTATGCTATTTTTGCCAAGTCCCTTTCCAAGGAGTGCGCTTTTACACAAGCGTAGAGATCAGGGATCTGAATTTTTTCAGAGATCAGGGAACTGAATACTTACCTCTCCAGAAGTGCATTAAAGGGTCCTTTGTTCCCATTATAGTTGACTTTCCAGTAACCGAAACTGAAATCGAAACCTTGGAGCTTCCAGTGGCAATAGAAGACCCTATCAAAACGGCCAATCTGAATTACAGGGCCTCTGAGAAAGCAACTCAGATTTTGGCAGAAGCTCTTAGATCAGGGACAGGGGTAAACATGAATGAGCAAGAACAACGGATGAGAGAAGTACAGAGATATGGACGAGTGCTCAGTAAGGCAGCTTGGACAAGAAAGACTCCTCGATGCCCTCCCCTCAAAACAGACACGGACGATCAAACGAGTCACGGAGAGTATTGCGTCCCAATGGCTGACCATAATACCGCTTTGAAATGATGACTTAGATCTCTCACTGGTGCAGTTTAGGGACCCACTGGCCGTAAGATATGGAAGGGAACCCGAATTGATACCAAACCGCTGTGATGGCTGTGGTGAGTTGCTGAACCTTGGCCATGCCTTAACTTGCAAAAGAGGGGGACAGGTCAAGTATGTCCATGGCCTGATAAGAGACCAGGCGACGAGGATGGCGATCTTGGCATTTAACTCTGTGGGACAAATGGTCGAAACCTCTGTCGCAAGTGACCCAGTGGGTGAGAGTGAAGACCTGGATGGCCGTAATACGGGCGGGTCGGGCTCACTGCGGATTCGAGGCTCAAGGAGGACAGTCCACTGCCTTGGGGTTGAAGATGGAGCCTTGATGCCTCTCAGCTAGACAGAAAGGCCTCAACCCACTTCCTTTCTTTTGGATAATAAAGATTACGGAAAACCCTCCAGATATTTAGAGTGAGAAAATAAATCATTGTTGTATTATTATTGTGAAAATTGTTCTTGAAAATTGTGCTATTTGTGTTCTCTTTGATTATTCTGGCGATCTTCATGAAATCTATGAGCGACTTAGTGGGTTCACTTGTTTTTTAATCAACCCGAAGCCCTTTCTTCCATGTCTCACCAGATATATCTACTTATCAGTTTCCTTTTACCTTCTCTAGAAGAAAGCTTGCCTTCAACTCTTCTTTTCGCCTGTCGTCAGCACCCCTTAATATTCGGAACATCAGCATTTCATGAAAACCCAAAACTCTACCATCTAATTATTGGATTCCACTAAAATTTGGTTACTGTTCTGCGATCCATTTCGACGTAAGTTGATTTTCATCGGCACAAAATCTTTTCCACCTCGTTATTTCACCTCCTCGACCTCCATGATGCACGAGTTCCCGCATCATTCGGTACCTACTTACCTCGCCAATTATTACTTGATGTTACATTACAGTATAAGTACAAGACGTGTTACCGCAACAGCACACAGTTCTCCGTTTGGAGAGCTGGATTTTAATTTTCTGAGGTCATCTCACAAAATTACTAATTGGGAATTTGGATGCGATTACTCCTCAAAGCTTATGCGCTCTTGTCTTGAATCGTAGATTTAGACTCAATTCAATCTCCTTTCACTTGGGCCTATATAAGATGTGCTTTCTGTTATGTACCTTCAGTTCATGTTTGTTACTCATGATGACCTAACCGTCAATTTTATTATTTGTTTTATAATTAGCTAATTATGCCTTCTCGTGTGTGCCCCCGCTGCTAAAACTCAATGATTAGAAGATCATTCCTGAGTTTTTCACAACCTAATTTAAACTTAAATGTTTCTGAAAAGTGGAGTTCCGATGGGTAAGAATTTTGAGAATGACCCATAAGTACAAGTTTTTCATTAGGTTAAAAAGATGTAGGGTAGAATCTTACAGCATTGTCCATAAATAAAAATGATAAACCAAAATGGTAAAATAAATACATTAAAAACCGTTTTTATAAATTGAAAAAGACATCAAAGGTATAAAGGTATTCAGGCAAATTGAATTAATTGTAACGCCAAACCGAACTTTTTCTTTGAAAACTAAAATGTCTATTTTATGTTTTCATTACAGATTAGGTTTGATGTGGATACTTACGTGAAGTTTTTGATTGCAACTTGTTGCGCCTGTGTCTGCCCCATGATTGAAGGTTTGGTTGTAGCTATGCCCTGGTGTTATTTTCCTTGTTCGAATTCCCGGAAGTGTTGCCTATTTCCTTTGTTGCTGCAATTGAGTTGTCGTTACTTACGTTGAATTCACCATCAGATGAAAACGTTCTTCTATTGATAAAACGAGGATATCCGGAAGTCGAGTAATTTTTTTACACCTACGATGATTGCGTACGAGTGTATCATATTAATATAAATCTCCATCATACATACCAGGATAGAATGAAAGTAAATGTGAGTATCTGACGTATTCAACTATTTGAAGTCCAAGTAAATGTGTGATAAGAAGGTTGAGTTTATTTCAGACAAAATAATGGTAATTCATGAGCTTACAAATGAGCTTGTACTTGGTACCTTAATATTATACACAAAGGGTGTCCCCCCACAAGTTCATCAAACTTGAAGGGACGAGTCTAATACTCATTTCCAACAAAATATCCCTCCCAGACTTATGTTATAAAAACTTCGTTTCCAAGTTATTTCAATCGTTTCTTTTGGTTTATTATTCAATAATAAACCATTGTAATCGCTTTGGAAAAAAATTCTAACCCCCCCTGAAAATGTCATGGTTTACGTGTCAAAGGGTGTAGAATCCGAATCTGCAATAAAAAACGCTGCGAATTCTTTCACTGGGGTTTATTATTCAATTGGCTTGCGTTCTCTCAATTTCAATGAGAATTTCAATCTCCTGAAATTCAATAATCGCTCTATCACCTGTGAAACACGCACACTCCAAAGCTTAGTAGAAATTCAAATCATGAACGGAAGCCAATTGAATAATAAACCCCAGTGAAAGAATACTTATTTACCCCAGTAATAATACTGAATAATATTTACCTATATATTATCAGCGTTTCATGAATATCAGAATGCTTCAACCCGTGTATCGGCTATAAACTACAAGTATCAACATCGGCTATCACTCCAGTATCCACATTCACTTCAACTCGACGCTATCGGCATTACTAGGTTACAAACAAACAATAACAAACCAAAAAACGCAAATGTTGGCACCATAAATCGGGCCATAGATCGGGAATGGTTTGACCTACGGACCTGGGGAGGGGCTCATTCGATTCCTCGAGGTATGTTCTTGAAAATAAGTTAACATTTAGGCCGCCTTGACTTGTTTTGAGGTTTTTAGGGATTTTACAAAACTTTGACAGCCCTTAAAGGGCACTTTAAATTGAGTGAAAGAGCTGGCTCAAGAATTGGGGCGTCGTCGGACCAAGATAGATTTTTCCTGATAATTTCAGATCTTTTGCTCCAGCCGTTTGGGAGAAATCGTGCGTACGGCGGACGGACGGAAAAATTGTTATTGCAGATTCGAATTCTACACCCTTTGAAACGTAAACCATGAAATTTTCAGGGGGGGTTAGAATTTTTTTTTCCGGAGCGACTGCATTGAATAAACGCTGCAAATTCTTTCACTGGGGTTTATTATTCAATTTCATTCATTTGGCTTGCATACATAATTTGAATTTCTACTAAGCTTTGGAATGTGCGTGTTTCACAGGTGATAGAGCGATTATTGAATTTCAGGAGATATGCATAGAGCACGTAAATCGGTTCTCAACCAATATACCTATTTCGTTTGATCAGTTGATCATATTTGTGTGTCTCCTGAAATTCAATAATCGCTCTATCACCTGTGAAACACGCACACTCCAGATCTTAGTAGATATTCAAATCATGAACGCAAGCCAATTGAATAATAAACCCCAGTGAAAGAATTTGAAGCGTTTTGACCGCGTTTTCGGGTTCTACGTAAAATTTCCGTTACGACCAATGCACATTCATAATCATAAACGACCCCTAAGGACATTAATTGCAGTTCAAACATTGAAAATTTAAATAAAATTTCTAGTTTCTGAATTACTTGTATTTTTACTGCAGTTCCAAAAAACTTGCGATTCCTCGTCGATCTCATGGAGAAATTCCAGTTTGAAGGCGAAAAAAACGCAAATTTTAAACTGCAATCAAGGAATCCCAGGGATAAAAGAAACATTTCGCGGTATGAATTGGGAAAATTATTAAATCCGCAAAATAGATTGGTTAAAAAAATAAAGAAATACTACTTTTCTGGAAAAATGATCGAAAATGATTTATAATACGAGTATTATAACTCGTATTCAGACTAGTAAAGTTTAAATTAATCGGACTAGCAAAATTGAAAGATGTCGCGCTCACAATGTGTTCTCAAAATCTATATCTGATATACAGTAAAAAGTTATTTATTTTTCAGCAAAATTGATCTATTATTCATTTTGTTGAAGCTTTCTTGAAAAACATTGAAAATAAACCGCAAAGGAATCACCTATAAGGCAATTTCATTGTTGAACGATATAATCTCAACAAAAGCAGGTTAACCTACAAAGTGTGAACAAATGTTAACGCGATTACGCGATTGCGACGAAAATCAAACCACGCGGCGTGAGCGTTTGCCGCACGGTGCCGCGCCGTTACGTCTGACACATCCTTAGGGCCACTTTCACCAACCAGTTTGACGTGCCGTTTAGGCTAACGCCTGAATTTAACGTCGTCATTAGACCGATTTGTATTTCTCCACGGAGCCCCGACGCCCGTTAGTATTAACGAGCTCGTCAAACTTTAATTGCCCGAATTCGTTCAATTAACTTGTTAACGGACTGGTAAGTCTCGCCATCTTTGTTTCTGTTCCCTATAGTTCGGATCAATTTCGAGATGGATATTTTGAACTCCGTCGTAAATAATTTGATTTCTGACGATTCCTCGTCATCGTCCGACGAGGAACGGCTGCTGCGTTCAAAAATTAGGTACTTGACATAAACCTTGTATGATATTTATTCCTGGTTCAAAACATTTTTCTGTTTATATACTAGAAATCACCTATTTACTCGCTTTACATGAATCATAATGTAATTACCCTTCTTGGTTCGGTCTTGTGTAGGTTGTAAACTTATCCCACGAATTATCTGGAATTTTGCGCCTATCGATTAATTCTAAATTTATAAAGGTTATTCTTTACAGAGTTGTATTCAAATTTGAATCGAATTGTGATGGAAATGAGGCAAAATGCATTTACTTGGTATTGCGATAAAGGTTGACCGTCGAATTGAGGTTCTTGCGCCTTCGCGGTTTCTCGAGGTGAGAACTCGTGGTCGTTTCTACGACAACCGCGTTTCGTCACCATCGTTACTCCTGCCTTCGAGCGGGAGTGTGTCGTTGTACCGCAATATTTCGTGTCCTGGTTCATCAATGACGGACGTTAACTGCTCACTTGACGAAGGAAACGCATGGTGAAAGACACCTTCATCGTTAACTCTTAACGCCTGGGCGTTAGCTTATCGAGCCGATTAACTAATGCCACGTTAGACCCAGTTTGGTGAAAGAATCGCATTGTTTGACGGCGCCAACAGATCGCGATGGGCCAGCTCGCTCGCGTTCGTTTTCCACGTAAGCCAAGACACGGTGTGTGGTTTCCCCGACGCCTGCGCCTGTGGCTCGCGATTCCTTCATGTACCTAAACAGGCGCGAGAAAACTCTTCTACAGGACGGCGCGGCTCGCGCCTGTTTAGGTACATGAAGAATCGTGAGCCGCGCCGTCCTGTGGAAGAGTTTTCTCTCAAGAAGCGTGGTGAGGCAAGCGTCCTGCGCCCGAGAACCTCGGTTCCAGCTTCAGTTTCGATCACGACGTGCGACAGTACATGTTCAGTTGTTTTCAATGCATTTCTACAATATGGGCATTAACTTTCATGCGTTCGCGCCAACATGACTCACGCTCGCCCAGCTGTCTATTGACCGCTCTTGCTTTTTCAATGGTTATCTTGCTGGTTTCTCTACTTTCCATTGCATTAAGTACAAAAGAACTACAATGCAATTCAAAAAACATATGTTTCATCAAAAAATTCTTTACTATTCAATGTAACATAGCCGTTAGTTGTCGTTAATAGCTAAGAACGCTGCAAATTCTTTCACTGGCGTTTGTTATTCAATTGACTTGCGTTCATAATTTGAATTTCTACTAAGCTTTGGAGTGCGCGCGTTTCACAGGATAGAGCGATTATTGAATTTCAGGAGGCACACAAATATGATCAACTGATCAATCCAAATAGGTATTTTGTTTGAGAACAGATTTACGTGCTCCATGCATATCTCCTGAAATTCAATACTTGTGAAAATGCGGATTGAAGCAACTCCATAAATTAATGTTTGGCTCAATATGTAAACTACCTGTTTGAATTAGTTTACATATGTTTTACATATGTTTACATATGTTTACATATATTAATTCTATACTCGCTGAGTAAATGTCCCACTGGAATCGGAGACTGATGAGAGTCAAGAGGAAGATAGGTTCCAAGACTGTTTAGAACAGATAGAAACAGCTGGTTTAGCTGATAACTTGACTGTCAAGCAAGCATTGGCTAATCCCGATGCTCGTGACTGGAAAGAAGCAATCAAGTCTGAATATTCGTCAATTTTGGAAAATGAAACATTCAAAATCGTCCCACGACCGAAAAATAAAAACGTAATTGGATGCAGAGTCATACTGAGAGAAAAATTTAAGGCGGATGGTTCTATTGAAAGAAAAAAAGCTCGCTTAGTTGCAAAAGGATTCAATCAACGACAAGGGGAAGAGTTCAACGAAACCTTCGCACCTGTAGTGCGAATGAGCTCAATAAGAACAATGATGGCTCTAGCAGTTGAAGAAAATTTGAAAATACACCAATTTGATGTCACTACTGCATTTTTGAATGGGAATTTAGAAGAACAAATTTATATGGAGATCCCGGAAAAATTTGAAGATATACTACAAGAAATTGTGACTGAGAAAAAATCGCCTAGAAAAGTCATTGAAGAAGCCAAGAAAATGCTTGAAAACCTTAAAAATGGGGATGTATGCCTTTTACAACGATCTCTTTATGGTCTGAAACAGGCAGGACGACAGTGGTACTTGAAACTGGATGAAAGATTGAGAAATCTGGGAATGACACCACTCAATTCTGATCCATGTGTGTACCAAGCTCGTGTGAATGACGACATAATAATTCTAGCAATATATGTCGACGATCTATGGCTGGCTTCTGGCAATCCCAAATTGATTGAAAAGGTGAAAAAGAACTTGATGAATGAGTTCAAGATGAAATACCTTGGTCCAATTCACTATGGCCTAGGAATCGAATTTACCCAATACCAAAACGAGGGGAAGTTATTTATGTCCCAGAAGAAGTATACGCAGGACATTTTGAAGCGTTTTGGAATGGAAAATTCGAAACCACTAAAAACCCCACTTGGAATTGGACTAAAGCTGAAAAAACCAGAGAAAGCAGATGTAAATGAGATGTCCAAATACCCGTATCAACGACTGATCGGATCATTGATGTACCTCGCAGTCGCTACTCGTCCGGACATCAGCTATGCTGTGAATTCCCTAAGTCAATTTAATATAAATTACACTGGGGAACACTGGCAAGCTGCGAAAAGGGTACTTCGATACCTAAAGGGGACTCCAGATCACGGAATCTTGTTCCAGAAAACTGGAAAACCTTTGGAAGGATTCGCCGATGCTGATTGGGGAAGCTGCACAGAAGACCGACGTTCCTACACAGGATTTTTCTTCAAACTCGGAGGTGCAGCAATAACCTGGGAAGCTCGAAAGCAGCGAACCGTTGCCCTATCCAGCGTAGAAGCTGAGTACATGGCACTCGGAGAAGCCACGAAAGAGGCGCTCTATTTACGGCAGTTTCTCAGAGAGTTGCAAGTTAATCACTCAAATACTGCCACAACAATATACAACGACAATCAGGGCGCACAACAATTATCGAGAAATCCAACACATCATTCCAGAACAAAACACATTGACCTCAGACATCACTTCATTAGAAAATGTGTTGCGGAAAAATCAGTTGAATTTAAATATTTACCCACTGATGAAATGCCGGCAGATTTGTTGACAAAACCATTGCCAAGACTCAAATTCGAAAATTTTACCTGGCAACTTGGAGTCGGAGTTGACGAATCAATTCGAGGGGAAGTGTGAAAATGCGGATTGAAGCAACTCCATAAATTAATGTTTGGCTCAATATGTAAACTACCTGTTTGAATTAGTTTACATATGTTCATGATCATTATAAAATATAGTTCTCGTGAAAGTTTTGATCTGCGTATTCTGCTACTAGAAAATAATTTATTTATTAATACTTAATCGCTTTATCCTGTGAAACATTGACCAAATATTTGCAAAGTTGTATTTTATATTTCTAATTATGAACTGATTCGACTCTATGAATAATGGATAGGCCGTGAATACTGGTGACCATTATTTGAACATCGTTTTGAGGAATAAATGTTTTCTCAATTAGTGTATTAATTAATATTTTAAATACTAAATACTAAAATGAACAAACGTAATTGACAAGGAACAACTTGATACTAGGAACTGTGAATTATAGAGGAACCAATAATTAACATCACACTGACCGCTAAGGACCCGATCCACGTTAAAAAGGCGAGTTAAACCAGAATAGAAAGCTAACCCTCAAAAACAGCAGTGAGGGGCTATACTTGAAAAATCATGAAAGTTTACTTAATCTTAGTGAATTTTCCAAGGAGATAAAACTATTTTAAAAATAAAAGTTTTCAAATCATTTTTCAAAGAAATAAGTTATTACTATATATATTGTGTGCATGTGTGTTTAAACCATGAATGTATGCGTAACCCTCAAAAACAGCATGATAAGTCTTGAAAAATCATGAAAGTTTAAATAATCTTAGTGAATTTTCCAAAAGAAAATTTTAAAAATAAAAGTTTTCAAATTTCAAAGAAATAAGTTATTACTATATATATTGTGTGCATGTGTGTTTGTGTATGAATGTATGCGTAATTCCAGATGATAAGTCTTGATAGGAATGAAATAAAAACTTCGTTTTTCCTCCCAAAAGAAAGGATAAGTTCTTGGACAACGTTTTTCAAGCACGTTAAATTTTTAAAAGTTGAAAGTTTATTGCAACAAGAAGATATGAGCGGAAAAAAATATACATATTCATTAATATCTTTAATGTTATAGCGAAAAAACTCATTCTAAATAGAATCCTTCTATTCAAACAAAGATGTTGGCTTTCATGAATTTTAACATTTGTTTGTTCACACTTGTTTTGTTGCATGATTGGGGGGAAAAAAACTAAATAAACGAGCAAAACCGAAATTAAGGAGAAATGACGGAAACTCCCTGGACAAACACATGGTACTTTACAATAAATTATGCGGTACTTGAAGAACTTAACAAACAAGGAAGAAATCTAGGAAGGAAGTATTATACAAGTATTGCCCTATGCAACAACCGGTTGTTGAAAGTTAAAGTTGGTTAAAAAAAGTTGTGTGGAATTGTCAAAGTCGGCACTGAAAAGTAATGACAGTGTGTTGATGGGATAAGTGATTCCACGTTTTTGATGAATGTCCTTTAGTGGATCGGGCCATAAATGAGAGAAATCCTTAACTATAGGAACCGGTTTTTCAATAGGTACTACTAAATCATTTAGGAAACAATGTTACGTGCACTCAATGTAGGAACCCAAACCTAGGAAAAGTATTGAGGAACTTAATTGTTACAACCAATCGAAATGCATTATCAGCGTGACGGGAAATCCGTGGATACTGTACACCGTATCTTCTTTTCGTTCAGACTCGGTACATTTGGAGGTTGTTTTGGCACGCCAGCCATATTTTCTCTGTAGTATATGGAGGACCTGATGTTCAAAGAAAAATTATTGTAATTATAGATCTTCATCATCACATTATTGATTTCATGAGTTGAACTCGGTTAGACGATTTCGATCGACTACTTACTCATTTCAAACCAAGATTCATTCATCCCGCTTTCTTTCCTACAACATTCAACAGCGTTTCTGATAGCCAGGGGTACAGTGCAACTGAGACAAAACGGTGGCTCTCCGGTGGCTGAAAACGTTGGGTAAACATTACTATCAGGTAAAACTTTCAAGTCAGTTTCCATGGCAATATTTGTTCGGTATTGATGAAATGAAGGAGAAAAACTAGCAGACTGTTAGCGGATGAGTCAGTACTTAGTTCTGATTTTGGGGTTTTCTCTCAATACTCATCCATCTTCCGCTGAAACAGTATGAAAGAAAGCCACTAAAATCCGCGTGTTTGCACGGGCGTGAGGCCTATTTTTTTAAAGTACGTCAATGGCACATTCAATTCTTCTAATCAACTTATCACTCGTTTTCCTCGTTATGTAGGGACTGTATCTCCCTAATAACGTGAAGAAATAGACCTCCGATAATGAATGTAGACCTCAAGATACATGAACAAAAATGTAGAAAACCCTGGGTTTTCGCGAATCCCTAACTGGTTTTCAAATTGAGAATTTTCGAGAATTTTCCTAACCAACACAACTTAACTGAATATTTTTTTTTTGAAGGAAAGGTCTTGGCGATTTTTTCTAACGATTCCTGATTTCAATATTGATTTGTTCATAAAGTGCTTATTCTTTATCGGTAATGTTTTCAAGTAAAAATCTTGGATTCCTAAAAAATTCCTTCCTTTTTGGATGTTTCAATTCGACTTTAAAGGTCTTGGCGTTTCTACGATTCCACAGAAGTATTCCTATCCATGGATGTTTTTACGATGTATTCTTCTCTGTGATCGTTGACTTTAATTTTTTTTCTTTTTTTTTCGAGTTGCAACTTGTAGGCGATTTATAACACGATTTTCAACTATTTATTCAGGGATAACTGTTGAATTTAATATATGTATTGCTCAATGAATGCGAAGTACTTTCAATGATGCAATAGGCACCTCTATCAATCATTCTATTGTTCCCCATAGGTTTATTCTGTAGGTTTCCTCAGGTGTTAGATGTGGATCAGAAAAGTTGACCTAGATTAATTCAAGAGCTTGAAGGTACCCCAAAGTTGGTTTACAAGTATATACACTTGTAAGTATATATACTTGTAAACTATAGTATATAGGTATGTGTACTATATATAGTATACATACCTACGCATAAAATAGGTGTAATTAATATGTGCCTACTTCAGTTGAGAAAAAGTCAATCTTCGCAAGCTTTGTCTTCTTGCTGTACTGTCAACATTACCTATTATCAACGGATGATTGGGTATAGTTTATTATGGATCTCAAAGTACTACTAAATATGTTATTACATTTTGTTAAACTTAAAATTAATGTAGGTAAATGTCTATGTGAGTTTAACAGTCTAACCTTTTGAACCTAAGGTCCCCATGGGATTTGACGATTTTTTTCTCAACGTTATCCGAAAATCTTCAGGGATATCCTTTGCTCCTGGTGGTTTGTAATTCTGATACATAACATTCATTTTTATATTAATAACATCATAGGATCCTCCATGTAATTTGATATAGTACATCAAATCAAACATCAATCATAATTTGAAAGATTATTTAAAAAGAAATGTTAAAAAAAAAAAAAATAATAATAAAATAAGGAGTACCTACCCAGGTTCTGTTAGTCATTAGAGCTCCGGTTTCTAGGTTGTGTACGGTTTCTTCGCTCGTGTAGTAGCCCAAGCCCATCACAAAAGCCCCTTCCACTTGTCCGATGTCAATTTCAGGGCTAATGCTTTGCCCCGCATCCTCCAATACGTCCACTCTTCTCACCTGACAATCACATGAATGTTGAGAATGGCTGTTATGCAGACAAACAATCGCATTATCAGTATGCGATATATATTGATAGCACTTCAGTAAAAATGTCACTAGCGTCTTAGACCATTCTGAACAACTTTCGTTTCGTGGCTTTCTGTATGTTTTGTCCTTTGATTATATGTTTATTGTGCAAGCCATCTTGTTAACTTTCGAACGCAAGTTCCGTTGTATTATTGAAGTAATTATTAATATAGGAAGTCTGTTATGGCTTCATGGATATATTGGACATGGGTATCTCACTCTGTCGAGAATCTTTTACAACCACCAATAAAAGAAGAGTTCAGTCCAATATTTCCGAAAACTTATTTTCCATCTTCAGGAAAGTAGTATGTGTATTCCAGAGATTACATGTACTACTCATAGTAATAGCAAATAGGAATTTTAATTTGTCCAAATATAGTTCACTAACGGTGTTTTTAACGAGACTTTAACTTTTGGAATGAGAAGTTGGAAGAAGTTAGAGAATTTCAGGGTATTTGGATGTCTTAGTATCACCTCCAATGGTGCTGAGGAAACCTCTATGTGCTACCAACATCCTACAAAGCATGCGCCCTAAGTGTCATGAGTTGATTAAAACAATCCATGGTTTTCATTAAAACCTTCAAAATTGGAATATCTATTCCGGAAAATTTGTCGGAAATTCATATTTTATTCGACTGTCTGTCCGACAGTGCGTACGAGTATTGTCACGTTCTTAACTAGGACTTCTGAGATATTGGGACGGGAGACTAGTTATGGGTGAAAAATGGCCGAGGACAGTAAGAGGAAAAAAAATCGACTTGACTTCAAATTCAGGAGACTGGGGTTTATTATTCAATTGGCTTGCGTGTCATTAAAAATGGCTTCATGCACCAACCACAAGCATCGCACTGATATCCTTTCTCCAAAGTAGAAGTTACTTTCAATTTGGTACAATAAATGTCTGTTTTTATCGTTCTTCCAACTGTATTTCTCGTTCGTTGGTTGACAGTGTTAGCAGTTTTTAATGAACCTCTTCTGGTCTCCAGTTTTCCTATGACAAGCGGAAAACAGCTCCTCAGGGGATGTCACTCCCTAAAAGGTCGAGAACCACTGGGCTAGACCATCCCTCCAACATTGTTCGAACGTTCCTCAGAGTAAATAACTCGCCATTCCTACTAAAAGTTACCATTTTAACTTACTACGAATTGTCCAGTTAACACATCAACTTCAACTTCCGTAATTGCAACACCGTATATCATGTAGGATTTCACATTGTCTTTGGGAGTAAATCTACAAACAAAAAAGAGGTAATCGTAAAATGAGACATAATTTAAAAATGATAGATATAAATAAAATACGTTTTTGATTAACGTTTGTTTGTCACTTGAAATATGTTTCTGTTAACTAAATATTGATAAATATATACTAACGTTGAGGTAAATAATGATAATTCGTAATTTACAAGAGATCGGAACAATGTTTTCAAACAACGTGACATAAAACTCTTCATATGATATTTATAAGTATATGCAAAGCCTTTGACTATATATAGAATTGCTTTGTTCCACTTACAAATATGAATGTCGAAGATTTATAGCTTGAGCATCAGCAGCCTGCACAACTGCTGTCCAAGGAGCCTTTTTGCCGAGTTTTGTTCTCACTGGCGCCAATCTTCTGTTCAATTCTTGGCAACACATCATTACGGCCTGACAATTCAAATCAAATTATGACAAAATACTTGGATTCGATTAGATTCATTCCTATAATAATATCAGGGGCCTAAGATATTAAGATATATATATAGAATCACAATAGTTTTAGATAGAAACAATAACAGACGACACAAACTATTTTTAATATTTCGGCTTTTGCCTTTTTCAAATTGTATATTATCAAGTGTAAAGTAGGCGACGATAGACGGCCTGTTGTTTTGCCCCTTCCCCCCTGGCTTCGGTGCCCCTGTTGCATTCACGCTGAGTGCCGACGTGCACTCCCTGTTCGGTTCTACGCTGAACGAACAGAAAATCCCAAGATTTACCACGGTTATTGGCCATCGTGTTTCCCCCTTCACCTGGAAGGGTAAGCACAGTGTGCTGGGATACTCCCTTTAAATCAACGTTGGGATTTACGAATCCCAGGGAATTGACGAATTCCACCTGGAAGGACGAGAGTGCCCACTACAGATCAGGTGAGGTATCAAGCTATTTTTTCGCCGCCTTATTTGATTTACGTATAATTTGTAAAATCCTACATACGAACATATTTGGTCCTTGCGAACCACATTACAAACTCGCATTATTTAAAATACAGTCCATTAATAAATCAGGGGTGCCCACTCCCCTCAAGCTTCATGACGCAACCCCCCCCCCCCCCCCCACATACTTAGAACCAGCACCCCATGTAAGTTGGTCCTCTCCCAAGAACAAAAATGTAAAAAATACTCGTAAGCACCCCTTATATTATCTAAAACTAAAAGAAAATTTATATAGGTATTGAAAAATCCAAACCCAGTCGGCAATAGACAAAACGTGTATATTTCTTGAGATTATTTAAAATTATTTACGTATTCTCAATGGTAATATCCGAAAAGGTAAAAAACAAGTATTAAAAATATCGCAAAATACATAAAAACATCAACAGTTTGAAGTACAAAATTGTCTTCGGGATGAGGAAACCGAAAATCCTTCGATTATTTCTTCATTAGAAGTATACTCAACATCTTTTTCTGCAGCTAGACCATTAGATTGGACAACCGTGAGCCGGTCCAATTCTGATCTGAATCTACTTTTGATCATTTTAACTCGACTCATTTCCGCTGAACAACTAGTAATTTCGAGCGCTGTCATTGTATTTATACAGTTTTAGATAGAAAACAAACCATAATTAAATTAATTACTTACTAAGTTCTTTATTATTTACGTTCTATCTAGTGATGTAATACATTTTTCAATGCCGTCACGTTAATCCTTTAGTTTGTTGAAGTATGTCGTGTACCTACCTCCAGTGGTGAACGTAAGCTAGTAACCTAGCAACAAGGGCGGATGTAATTTTCCGTTTTTTTTTTGTACTAAAATAGGATTCAGAATGTGATCTTCATTTAATACAGTGTATCATTCGTCCAATATTAGTATTTACTAATATCAGACTATATCAGAATACTATAATGGCGCAGTCGGTGGAAGAACAACTCCGGATGCCATTTTCAACGGTAGTTCAATGTAATTATGAAAGTCAGACTCGGTACAAGGTGTGTACTGTTATTTTGGGATTTATTTGTGGCAACTGAGCGTCGAATGCTCACATATTTTATGAACTCGGGTATATTCAGCGATTACTGCATATAATGTGAATATATTTGAATTAGTATTGGTGAATAGAGGTACTCACGTAACATACGCAATCGCTCCCTTGACAACCGCCTGTTGGCGAGTTGTTGGGGTTTTCGAATGTGGTAACTGGTTTCACAGTAACCATGGACAAGTCGATCCCCAAAAACTTCGCTGCAACTTGGGCCGCCTAAATCATGGTGTAAAGAAGATTAGATTTATAGTGGTTTGTGAAAATCACACAACATTCCAGGCATTCTAGAAAATAGAAAAATGCCTATCGATCAGATATGTTATCTATACCACTGCAGCACGATATGTCAGAAAATACTGTAAGAAATATGACCTCCTTCCTATCTAGGTCAACCTCCATTCTGCTTATCCATACTTTTTAGAAACCATGTTTCAGACGGGCAAAAGAAATATCTCAAAAACAAATTGCAAGTATTTAACTGTATTTTAAATACCACCATATTTCAAAACCCAAAAGGTGAAGATGATTATAAAAACAATGCAATTATTGTACAGAGGCTTATTATGTCTCTATCAGATAACGCTTCTACGTAAATCACTTATCCATCCACATTAGACGTAGTCTGTGGTACGTATCTTAACTCTTTTCTCTGAAGAGACTGAATTTTTGGTCTCAAATCTCAGTCACCCAGAGGTTGAAATCGATGAGTTGAAAATCAAAAAATCTGAACATCGAAAACTTTCGAAGCAACACTGTTTTTTTTTTACGTTCGTTATTGACAACATTTCTTCAAAGATACGAATTAGCCCAGCCGGACCGCTTTGAGTTCATCCGTTCGCTCTCCCTGAGGGCACGAACTTAAAACGTAAACAGGAATGTGAATGTGACCGTCCCTAGACATGTTAAAAATCGCCTACTAACATGTGAGGATAAAATTAGTGTTTATAATTGCTGTGGAATTTCGTTCCAAGAGTTTCATTTGAAATGGAGTTTTTCAAATCATGTAAATTGTGGTACAAGTGAAGAGCAGGTAGGTGTTTTACTTTACCTCGATGAATTGCAGTTCTTTTCGTGGATTTGTCACCTCTTGTTCATGTACAGTATATGGGTGATCTTTAGTACTGCCCCCCACTTTCAGAAAGACATAATTTCACTATAATAACTTAGTTTCCTTTATTCTGGGTGGTTTTTAGAAACTTCAGGATCTCCTCTTTTATTCCTTGTGATTCAAAACTGTGTTCAGTGCAATCATACCCAAATAAAATCGTTTCGAAAAAATTGGGGGGCAGTACTAAAGAATTTCCCCAGTCAAAAACTTTAGTACTGCCCCCCAAGGCATTTATCAAGAAAAATGATCGAAAACAACACTCAGTAACGAAAGAAGAGATTTAATAAATCAAGTTCATGTACTACATGTAGGGGTTGTACAGATTTTTTATATTTTGCAAGAATTCCATGAATGGATCTTTCTCCTTAAGTCGAACGTCCTTCCTCCATAGAAACTCACACAAATATGAATGAAGGTTTTGAACTCCTCCGCCGTGTATCTTCCTTTTCATCGATCTCCAGCTTGAATGATGTGTGAGCTTCAATGTGATTCAGGGTATACCGTAGTAGCCAAATCAACCTATCAAGACAGTTGAATGATCGGCGGGCTATAAAATTCGTCAATAAAAAGTGGGGGGCAGTACTAAAGTTTTTGACTGGGGAAATTCTTGAGAACTGCCCCCCACTTTTTTTGGATTCAATAAACCCCATTTTCGCTTAACTTTTACCGAAGCATGATCCAAGGTGATTAAAGTTCGATTTCCGACGTTTCTAAAAACCCCCACCAACTTGGGGAAATGCAATGTTTTAGCAAAGCTACGGTGTTCTGATTTTTCCAACACCGAGATATTCATAAAGTGACCTGGAAATCACCTAATGGCACACTCACCCAAATTGACCATGTGCTTCTCTCTAAGCGACACAACTCCTCTATCATCGATGTACGGACTGCCAGAGGGCCCAATTGTGATTCAGACCACTATTTAGTGAAGTTGAATCTCCGCGAGCGACTGGACTAGGTGTTGATGGAGAGTGGAGGATCCGGACAAACGATGAACTACAGCAGCACCTCTACCAGCAAGAGGACATCGTCCAGTTCATTAAGGCTCGGCGGATTGACTGGCTCGGTCATGTTGAACGGATGCCGACGCGATGCCAAACAACATATTGCATGCGAGGATGATGGGGACTCGTCGAATGGGACGACCAAGGACTCGCTGGCTCCAGGATGTCGAGGGGGATCCGAAAAAGCTTGGTGTACGGAATTGGAGGCTGAGAGCGCAGGACAGATCTGAATGGCAGACTATTGTTAGGCAAGCCAAGGCCCACCCCGGGCTGTAGAGCTATTTAGTAAGTAAGTACGGTGTTCTGAAAGTGGGGGGCAGTACTAAAGAACACCCATTTTCTCTCCTAATAAAAGTAGAAAGCTGAAGTTTGAATGGCAGCTTAGGTTTTGATATCAGCTTCTGTTGCTTACAAAAGAGCTAGTAAAGGTTGATGTTCGCGGAATGATATTTAAAACGAAGTTATCCAACTGTCTTCGGACTTCTAGAAGCTACGGAATCCAGTGATCAGCTGAAGGCCCTTATGGCTGATTTCGTTCCCAATCAATCTGGCGTGCTGAAATATGACGGGCTCTTTTGATGACATCTGGACTAGATATGAAGGCTCTAGACGCCGAGTTTGGATAATGTACCACTGACTGCGTCTAATGATTGCAGATCAGTGATTTACGGAGAGTTAAATTAGTTGGTGGCACAGTCAAAACTTGTAGCTATAATACTATATTTAATAAATGATCATTCATTCCGTTCAATAATATGATATAGGGATATTTGAAAATTATAAACCCAAGTGTTAGCTGCGTTTTTGCAATGTTTGTTATTGACCTAATGGTTATTTAGTTGTCATTCTTCTATAAGTCCTGTCCGTAGAGTGAACATTTTGTAGGGGGAAATTGATAACTTCTAACATAGCAAGTGTTATTTAAACTCTTATTGTATATATGTTTCGATAGATGTTACTTAGCTTACTTTAGTATTGATTCCTTGTCCCATTTCGATCCCACCGTGGGATATTGCAACGGTGCCATCACCGCTGTAAATTGACACATTGGCGAAAAAGTGGGCCCAGAAGTGGAACGGGTACGCCATCGATGATAAATTTATACCCCTTTTTTTCCAGCGGTTATTCTAGAATCGCGATTATTCAAGAATATGTTACACATTTAGTATGCAAAGGAAATGATTGAATCTTTGTATGATGAACAATCTATGAAAATCATACTGCATTATAAATTGAGTACAAGATAAAATTAATGAACAGAATTGTGTAGAATTTTGTTTGGAAAAGTTAGTTTCTTATCATTTTACGAACATTGTTTATTCTTTTTCCTCGTTTGTTTTAAATTAGGTCTAAGATGGTGAGAATATGAAAAAAATCCGAAAAATGAGTTTTTTCTTGATGGATTCTACCTTATTTTTGATATCTCACCCCGGAACCACTTTTTTAGTATTGGGGGTCGTTACTCACAGCGTTCTTCTTCCATTTATTCTTCTACGTTATTTCTTCCCCTTTCCCTCATTTCTTCAGTTTTCTTAGTTTCGAGTACGACAGTAGCAAATGATACAGCTTTCCAAAAATTATCTTCCTAGATTATCTTGTCATACTCCCTTTACTATCTTCCCATATTGAGCTTACCAGGTAGGTGTTAAGATTCATAAGTTGAGCTGTATTAGACTGACATTTAGCGTGAGTGGAATCAGAACAAATATAAGCACCAAGGCTACAGAGGAATCAAAAAGGCTAGCTTGTAATCAAAATGCTGCATATTAAGTTTCAATAGCAATAAAGGAAAGTCAGGTTTGGTTTCTCTATTAGTAATTCGTAACACCTACCTCTATATTATTCGAAAGCTAAGCTGTTTTATTTACCTGGTTGAACTCTTCGATGCTGGCGACGCGGCGGTCGTACTCTGACAGCTTCTTGGCGTCTTCAATCATACCTGGGAGTGGTGACCCTTTCTGAAGGTTCGAAATTCTCACAGAAATCGGATCTTTGTCCACAACATTGGATATATGCTCCATAATGTTTTCCATCAAAGAGATACACTCGGTCGAACCTGAATATGACTTGTAGATTACATTGTCACTATATACATGATTTTCAACATAGATGGTTAATAACAGTATCTATATCTTCGAAAAAAAAGAGTTCAAGGAAATCTATTTTGGAGCATCCAGTGTGTGTACTTCAAGACAATGGTTGACCTTCATATTGCGGCAATAATTGTTTATGGTAATTCTTAGGAGGTTTTGGGCTTCAGCAATGTTAAAACTGAACAGAGCAAAATAATTCACACCATTACAATGATGCTCATTTGCCTAGTTTGTATACTAACAAAAGCCAAAGAATTTATTCTTTCATTCATGTACCGATAAGGAAGTCAATTTCGGTTACTTAGAAAAGTCAAGGTTTCGAAACTGTGTCACAAAGCATGTGACACGATAAGGATAGATAACAGATACTTTACTACTATTTAGACTTAAGACGCTAATAATAATTGTAGGATGATGAGAGATACTTCTTTAGGAAAAGGTATGATCGTGGTGTGTTCAGACTTCGAAAACGGATATCAGAATAGTTAGCGGATCCTCGAGTACACACTCGGACCGTTCTTGTTCGAGTAAGAAGCGAAGTTATGATATAGAAGCAGGAGCACATTGAGCGTTCAGCCTCATCTTCTCATGTTGTGCAACGTGGAAGTCCTGATTTGATGGAAGACAAAATCTCTACGTAATGAACTCCTTGATCATTTCAGCTTACTTCCTCCCAAAACTCCTAAATAAAAACTCAAGGACATACCTTCTTGATCAATTCTGCCAACGAAGTGCGGTGTGCTGGTTCTTAATATTAATTTAGTGTTTTAACTGAATTTTCTTTTTCGTTACAGTGGTATCAACTTCTTTTGTTTTATATCTTTGATCATTATAGTTTATGGTGTTTATAATGTATATCCTTTGTACGTTAGTAATAAAAGACTATTAACTTCGTCACGAACCGTTTTAGTCAGTAACAATTACTAAACTGAACATTTTTAGTATTTAACAATGTCATAGTTGAGTTCAGAATGTAATCCCTACAGCTCATAATGTATCTTAATGATTTTACCTGGAGCTCTGCACCACGTATTCCAGGGAGTGTCAGTAATGACACCGAAGAATTTCACGTTGAAGGTGGATGGGTCGTAACCATTATCCAAATGACCGATCGAATATTGGGCCATGAATGCGTTTGGGACGTGCCCGTTGCCTTGGTATATCGACGCATCAAGATGCTGAATCTCACCAGAGTCATTCACTCCTACCTACAGCCCGGGTTCGTAAATAAATTATTAGTTTTAAACATGTATTGTCAATACATGGTTTATAATAGAGAAAATGTCATTGGTATTAGTAGGAAAAAACGCTGCAAATTCTTTCACTGGGGTTTATTATTCAATTATATCATGTTTGAATTTCTACTAAGCTTTGGAGTGTGCGTGTTTCACAGGTGATAGAGAGCGATTATTGAATTTCAGGAGATACGCATAGAGCACGTAAATCTGTTCTCAACCAAAAAACCTATTTGGATTGTTCAGTTGATCATATTTGTGTGCCTCCTGAAATTCAATAATCACTCTATCACCTGTGAGACACGCACACTCCAAAGCTTAGTAGAAATTCAAATCATGAACGCAAGCCAATTGAATAATAAACCTCAGTGGAAGAATTTGCAGCGTTTTTCACAGGTGATAGAGCAATTATTGAATTTCAGGAGGCACACAAATATGATCAACTGATCAATCCAAATAGGTATTTTGGTTAACAACCGATTTACGTGCTATAATAATAATAAACCCCAGTAATAATATTGAATAATATTTACCAATATATTATCATTGTTCATGCATATCAGAATGCTTCAACCCGTGTATCGGCTATAAACTACAAGTATCCACATCGGCTATCACTCCAGTATCCACATTCACTACAACTCGACGCTATCGGCATCACTAGGTTACAAACAAACAATAATAAACCAAAAAACGCAGATGTTGGCACCATAAATCGGGCCATACATCGGGAATGGTTTGACCTACGGACCTGGGGAGGGGCTCATTCGATTCCTTATGGTATGTTCTTCAAATAGGTATAAATGTAGGCCGCTTCGACTTGTTTTGAGGTTTTTAGGGATTTTACAAAACTTTGACAGCCCTTAAAGGGCACTTTAAATTGAGTGAGAGAGCTGGCTCAAGAATTGGGGCGTCGTCGGACCAAGATGGATTTTTCCTGAAAATTTCAGATCTTTTGCTCCAGCCGTTTGGGAGAAATCGTGCGTATGGCGTACGGCGGACGGACGGAAAATTTTTTACTGCAGATTCGGATTCAGATTGACACCCTTTGAAATGTAAACCATGAAATTTTGAAAGGGGGGGGGGGGTTAGAATTTTTTTCCAGAGCGATTACAATGGTTTATTATTGAATAATAAACCAAAATCGATCAAGCGATTGAAGGACATATCCCCTTAATCGTGTTATTACCATGTAGATTGACAATATTTGCACACTTGCAAAATACTTACAGGGATACAAAATGTACCAAATCATGTGAATAATTGTTAAAAATTAACTTTTAACGTTAAACACTACTATTTTGACGTAGCTCATCATCATGTCTGAATTTACCTCGTACTCACAGTAGTTCGGTAAACGTTTACCACTCCATTCCATGTTGGTCTCTAGATTCACAACCATTCGCACCGGTCTATGTAGCAGTGTAGCCGCCAACCCGCACACGATACTTGTATGGTTAGGTCTGTCAACTTTAATACCGTAACCGCCACCCAACCTTTTAACTGTCACATCAATCCTGAAACCGAAAATAACCTTTTAAACTACTATAAACTCGTATATTCATTTAGAATGAAATGTTCACAACAGCCCTTGCTCGTATGTAATATTTATACGTACTTATATGTTAAGTAACACTGGGCTGTTTGTAATGCGGTTTTTGTTTCTACATCAATTAGCCATTTTTGGACTAAAAACGCCTTTTTCAAGGAATTTGATATTATTTTCAACTAAGACGGGAAGGTAAGCCACTGTGTATCATTTCACCAAAAAATTGGTTAGAAAGCAAATACGAAAATTTATTGGTCAAATTACGAGTATCATTTATTTCTGTTGGCTTGTTATAATCAGAGACCCTACCACGATGTGGCAAACGAAATGGAATCTCTTCTATGAAGGTACAAAATAGAATTTCAAAACACTATCACTTTTATAACATTTTACGATATCTCTCTTCTCCCCATTTGAAAAAATACCAAACGTTTTCTTCATTGGAACGAAATTCTTCTGGCCCCCATCTTCCTCTACATTTACGGAATCGCAGGCTGAAGGGGATCGATATTGATCCAAAACGCTGCAAATTCTTTCACTGGGCTTTATTATTCAATTGCCTTGCGTTCATGATTTGAATTTCTACTAAGCTTTGGAGTGCGTGTTCCACAGGGTAGAGCGATTATTGAATTTCAGGAGGCACACAAATATGAACAACTGATCAATCCAAATAGGTATTTTGGTTGAGAACTGATTTACGTGCTCCATGCATATCTCCTGAAATTCAATAATCGCTCTATCCTGTGAAACACGCACTCCAAAGCTTAGTACAGATTCAAATCATGAACGCAAGCCGATTGAATAATAAACCCCAGTGAAAGAATTTGCAGCGTTTTTATTGAACCTCAATACCCCTCCCCTCCCACAATAAAAACATCTATAATTTATCAAGTCCTTTAGCACTCGTATTGCGTTAACACTTCCCCAAATCCAAATTTAAACTTGATGTAGCCAAAGGTAAACTGATGTAGAGGAGGCACACAAATATCATCAACTAATCAATCCAAATAGGTGTCTTGGTTGAGTAGTAAACCCCAGTAATGATATTGAATAATATTTACCTATATATTTATCAGCATAAGTACACATTTATTCCGCCTTGACTTGTTTTGAGGTTTTCAAGGATTTTACAAAACCTTGACAGCCCTTAAAGGGCACTTTAAATTGAGTGAGAGAGCTGGCTCAAGAATTGGGGCGTCGTCGGACCAAGATGGATTTTTCCTGAAAATTTCAGATCTTTTGCTCCAGCCGTTTGGGAGAAATCGTGCGTACGGCGTACGGCTGACGGACGGAAAATTGTTTATTGCAGATTCGGATGCTACACCCTTTGAAACGTAAACCATGAAATTTTCAGGGGGGGGGGTTAGAATTTCTTTTTTCCAGAGCGATTACAATGGTTTATTATTGAATAATAAACCAAAAAACAAACATCAAGTCCTGCTCAAGTGCCCCAAATTATATACATCGCACGGTATTACTATGAGAACGATATTGCGATAAATTGGATTAACTATACTTCTCATTTTCGTAAAAACTCTTAACCAATGTTACGTTATAATAACACAGTTCAACAGAGAGTGGTTAAAATTCGACACCACAGAATCACGAATCTCCTCGTAAAATCCTTAAGAAATATAAAAAATAACATTTATAAAAAATAAAATAAAAACCACATCGCTGAGAAATCCTAAAATCCATCTTATCCTTCTCACTGTTGTTGGAAAAAATGTTACTTTTGTTAGCTGCACAATAAAATCCGTGGCCTGTGGCAGGCAACAAGGGATGACACCCAATATAGTGCCTACTACAAGTAATTATAATTATACTTATGATACAGCTACCTACTAGTACATAATTATCGTATGAAGTACATGGATAGCTCACCTGTGTAAGGGAATATTGAGTGCAGAGCTCACAGCTTTTTGGAGGGCCGTCGGGTGTTGAGATGGCACATAAATTTCCAACTGATTCTCTTTAGGAACAACAACGCATGTGAGAGTCTCCATTGTGAAGTGATATTGAGTTTTCAAATCCCATCTGCCTTTCAATTTAAACTTGACATCACCTGTGAGGAGAACCGCTGGTTTTTCAATTGGGTATGTAATTTTGATCTTGAAACTTATGGACTTTTTTGTGAATTTAAGGGGACATCAAATTTGAAAGGATGAAAAGCAACGAAATGTTGCACGAGTTAATTTTGTACGGGCGAACTAATTTGGAAGGGTTAAATTTGGATACTAATTGGCTATTTGAACATGATGGTGATTTAAGTATTTCCCAGAAGGGGTAACGAAGGGACCGTGGGGCAAGAACACCCGAATTAATTTTAGGCGTTAGGTATGACACGTCGAGGGGCGAATAATACCCTGGGGGAGAAGAGAGCTACAACACGTTTGCAGGGGTGCCCATCCCCCCGCCTCCAACTTGGAACCAGGCCCGCCCCCCGTGTAAGTTGGCAACCCCCCCCCCCCCAAAACGAACATGTAAAAAATACTCGTAAGCACCCCTTATTTTATCTGAAACTAGAAGAAGATTCATATAGGTGTTTAACAAATTCTTTTTTTATTCTTCAGCCTCATGTTGATAAGGTTGGTCAGGACGAAAATACAGTCAACCGTAGAATATCCCTTACGAAAACCCATCTGATTTTCATGTGTGATGTTCTCCTTTACAACATAGGTGTCGATACGTTTTAGAAGAAGACCACTATATATTTTGGAGTTGCAGTTTATGAACGAGAGTCCCATGTAGCTTGCAGTTTGATTTGGGTCTCCTTTTTTGAAAAGTGGGTGTATTATTGAAGGCGAGTAACTGCCTGAAGCTTTGCCTTCTCTAAACATTTCATCAAAGAGATCCAGAAGGTTTGATAAGAATGTATCGGAAGCGTTTTTATAAAATTCGGACGGTATCCCATCCTCTCCGGGTGCTTTTTTACATTTCGATGACTTTAAAACATCTTTTAGCTCCCCAATAGAAAAGTCGGCATCCTGGAACAGGCATTCAATTTTAGGCTCTGCATACTGAATTGGCACCCAGGGGCACAGAGGGTTGAGTAGGTTGTAGAAATGATGTTAAATCAATTTTCCCAATTGTGCGTCGCTTATTTTTTGAGAAACTTTTAATTAATTTCCAAAAATCTTTAGTGCTATTACAATTACGTAGCTTTTCCAATAAATCATCATGGTTTTCTTTCTCCTTTTTTGCGCAGAGTTCTCTATACTGATCCTTTGCCGCGCAGTACGTACTCAAAACCAGTGCCGACTGTGACTCTCGACTAATGTGCAACAATGCGAAAACTCTTTTTCTAGCCCGATCACATTGTGAATTAAACCATGGTTGCTTGTAACTACTCACAGTGGGCTTCCGGCAAGGGACACATTCTGCCGCCTCCTTGGCCCATGATACCAGTTGGGTGGACTTCTCATCGATACTGCCACTCATCGCACCATTAACTAATCGATTAAGACTTTCCTTGTATTTTGCAGCACTGTCATCCAAATCAGTTTTGGTAGCAGTGGACTTCCTCGCGGTTCAACAACCCGATTATATCGTATCATAAACACAATCGGCAAATGGTCAGAGTATGGTTGTGTCTCAATGGCAAAATCACACAAATCATCCACAGCGAGACCAGACACCGCACAATAATCTATGACAGATCGCCCTTGGTTGGAGACATATGTATAGCTACCATCGACATCGCCGGAAGATCTCCCATTCATCACTATAAGTTGATTGTTAGCGAAAAATTCCAATAGTCTCTTCCCCCTTGCATTCAATGTAGTATCTCTTGATCTCCGTACATACTCCAGCTTTCCTAAGTCAAATTGATCACGTATTTCCGATAGGTCCTGCTCCAACCCTATTCTTCCATTCAGGTCCCCACAGACAATGACATTCTTGGAGGGATTCTCCAGGAACCACGATTCCAGGTGCATAAATTCCATATTCCAATTATTACAGTTTAGGTATGTGGGGAGAATGGTAATATCACCACCACTTGCCGCCACCACAACTTCTATGAACTGACTATGCTTTTCAGCGCGAACAAATCGGTTTAGATTCTCATTTCTTGAAACCCCGCACAAGATGCCCCCACTGGCTCTGCCACTGACAGAATTTTTTTCTTGCCACAACCCAAATTAATTCATATTCGAATAACAGTGCATTGTACTGGTCGAACCCCTCCTCAACAACATGCGTTTCTAATAGAAAGAAAATGCTGTAATTCTTAACATATTCAAGAAATTGCGACACAGTTTTATTCCTATTAAGGCCATTAATATTATAAACTAAAATCTGTAAAGTTCCGTTTGTGATCAACTCCTCGTGGGTAGATACGAGGCCGCCTAGTCAGTCCATTCGACTTCTCTGATGCACCAGTGCCGTATCATCTCGCAAAAGGCAAGAAATGTCCTCCTTAGATGATTACTACTATCGATGATTAACCTACGATATATATTGGCATCGATATTTTAACGCCGATACTATCAAAAATCCATATATCGATATTTTATGTTTCGATGGAAATCCCTAGGACAGAGTGACACAGTGAGAGAGGAACTGAGTGAATCCACTTGGGCTGGTCCGGGCTCATTCATACGGGTGTTCTGACCCCATGTGAGATTTCCCATCCCTTCTGCAGTGACCGGAGAATACCCGTCGTTCTTCAGTTTATTGTTAACCATATTTTATTTCAAAATTTGCTTCTCTTAACAGATTTCGACTGACGAAAGAAAATCATAGAACCAAAATAAGAAAATCATAGAGCCAATGAATGATCGTACTCACTCAAATTAATAAATCGTGTTCTTAATCGTTAAAACCTATCTTAACTACAAATCAATAAGATATAGTACGTAAAATGTACAAAAATAAATATCTGGTGTTAGGTCCCGGACTACTTTATACGTATTTTTCGTAAGAGTTTACCAAGAATATTCAGTACACTTTCTGTAAATAAAAATTAATCGTCCCTGACTATCTCAATCCTCAGTAATTTTGAGCAATAACTGTTTTGTAACAATCAAATTTGAGACCTTTTTCATAAATAATAGTCACACCAACAATGCAGAAAGTAACCATATTCTGCTTGAGTCATTCATTTATGACAACTCTAATGCAATTTGGCAATGTTGAGTTTGAAATGTTGTGTTGGACTTCGGAAACTTTGATTACTTTTAGAAATTCTGAATTTGACCTAAAAAATGTTGTTTTTGACTTGGAAAGAGTTTGAATTAGACTCTTGGAAAATATTGAGTTTAACTTGGAATATGATGAATTTGATTCGGGAAATGTTGAGTTCGATTCGGAAAATGCTGAGTAGGACATGCAAAATAGAAATTTGTCTTAGAAAATATTGAGTTTGTCTTGAGATGTCGAGTTTCAGTTGGCGATTGTTAAATTTGACTTGGACAATGTTGATTTTGACCGCGCTAAAATCATACACTAACTGGGCATAGGAACCACCCTGTGATTCGTCACTTCCCAGTGTGTTTATTCGTGGTCGCAATGATAGATGTAATAGCTTTGAATACCTACCTACTTGTAATCATTATGTAACCTTACCCCCTCAATTGCTATGAATTACTTATCAATTCTTGTCAAATTCTTGAAACCCAGGGATTGTTTCAGAATGTTCCACGAAGACAGTTTATACTAATTTAATTCGTTGAAATTTATGTTGTCCTTTTGAAATGACTGTGTTATATCCATTTTTTGAATAAAGGAAACGCCTCTGTGTTTTGACTCACTTTTCTTCTTTGTCGGTGTCACTGCTGCAAATTCATTGATTCTGCTCATCATCTTTTTCGTCACCACTTCCTCAATATCACATATTGGCGTTCCGGTTTTCTCATAGTTGATCTTGACCTTTTTAGCGGCGCTAATAGCATTCATATGAGTGTCAGCTACTATCACTCCTACAGCTTGTCCTGCATAATCTGTCGTTCCTTCTGTGAACACCTACACAATTTGAAAGTGATTATATGAATTAGAACTTCACTCTCAATAACAAATCATAATGACTCACTCTAACCTTCAGTGAGGGCTGATTTAAAGGCAATCATGGAAATATTGTTAAATTGGTTTCAAATACTGTTCTTTTCTCAACAATTTAATTCTGCAAAACAAAATAATATTTTCCCTCAAATAATAAGGGTGTGTGGGTAGTGATTTTTCACTTGTTCAAGATTCCAAAAATTTCAAAATGAAAAAAATTCCTGGTCAAACGATTGAGTTTGTTTTCAACTATCAATGCAAATATTCACCAACTTTGGTAGATACTTCATTTGTACAGAGGCTTTTATGCTCAATTAAAATTAGTACCAATTTTACATATTCTACAGCTTGTACTTTCGTGTATATTTGCGTTACATCGTAGCTATCATCTTTTAAGGATAAATATTTTTCTTTGTTCAAGATGTGAAGTCCAAAGAGAGCTATCATTTCTGGCCTAAGTAGTGTTGTTTGCCTTCATATGAGTACAATTCATTAGTGGTGATTTCCTGATTTTGATTCTTTACCGGGTCCTGCTTGTCGCCTGGTATTGGATTGTAGACGTTCCGGCCGGGTATATCCTTCGCATCGAAATACGCTAAGACGCCAGGCATTTTCTGAAAACCATATTTTTTCAAAAACGTCGGTATACATAGTGATGAATGTATGGATACAACTCAGTTTATGTACATACTTCTGAACATGTATGTGTTAAACATACATTATCTGAATATAGCATTAGCAAACTAAATTAAACTTTTAGCAAACTGAATTAACCTATTCGCAGGAATTAAATCTTTCGCTATTAGAATTAACCCTTTCGGAATTAAATTAAACTTTTCGGTGAATTAAACCTTTCAAATATAAGTGAACCTTTCATTAAATTAATTCTCTGCACTAAACATGATGAGAGGATATGTAGCCGAGTCGCCAAAACAGGCTTCCCCGTGGTCTGCCAAACTTTCTTTGGCCTTCTCCGAGTAGCGTCACCCTTCTCTACCCGTCAATTATAGTCATACCAGTGTTCGTAGGTTTTTTTTCTTTTTTTTTGTAAGGAGAGAGAGAGAGAGAGAGAGAGATGTTTATTTGTACAAAAATAAAATACAATTCTTAATAAAATGAAATATTTCCAACATCATAGGATTTGTGGCAAATGCCTTGAATCCGAGGTAACAGTGAGCTCCTCTACTCTATTTGATTTAAGTAAAATTAAACGAAAAAAAAAATTACTTCAAAAGAACATATAAATTAATAATTGTCGACGACATAACAATTGGCCGCTCTCTAGTAAGTGAACACTTAAAATTATAACTATTTGTATCTACTACTATACAATTCCAATGCTCCCTCAAAAAACATATTTAAAAATTAAACTCTTCTACCAGCATATTTCGGTAGTTCAATGCATCCCTCAAAAAACCGTATAAAACGAATACATTTTTACCATCTAACAATTTCACCACTTCGGACCCCTCGAAGTAAGGTACTCCAAAGTGGCGATAGCGGAACTCCGATATGATTGGGCACCGGCATAAAAAGTGAAACGTGTCCTCATCCTCTGCCAGATTGCACAAACTGCACTTTACTCTAGTATCCCCTTTGTTCCAGATCCTACAATTGAGAGGCAGTTGCTCACAACGTGCCTTCAAGATCAATTTAACCATTTTTGGAGTGATTTTTCCAGCTCTCTCAATGAATCCTGGAGTTACTGTTCGAAACAGAGAGTAGAAGTCTGACTCCTGTGCCAAGGATTTATAAACATTAACCTCCTCGTTCCTTTCGGAATCCATCAGCTTCTGTGTGAGCTCCACCACTTCAGTCACCGTAAAACTGAAACCCTGAATAGACTGAGCATGTTTCTCGGCCAAATTAGTCCAGGCTTTGAACCAATAAGATTTGGTTCTAATTGACTCTTTAGCAATAATGAGAGGCAATCGATCCTCAAGAAGTCCACAAACTTTCTTTACGTATTTGAAATGCACTTCCAAAAACTCAAGGTATAGCGATCGGATACCACATTCCAAATGCAACAAATAGGTCGGTGTTTTTTGTAAGGAACACTGTTGCACTGTTGTGGTGATGAGCGACAGCGATTCAAACAGTTCGGTCAGAGAAGCTTTAAAAAGGTTTGATGGGACACTAAACCACCCTTTTAAACAGTTTTTTTCGGGTTTCCTCCGCAATATCTCCCTTTTCCTTCGTGAAAGTCAACGTTTTCACGAAGGAGGGATGGTCGAATTAGTAGTGATAGTGGCTCAGCTCCTGTTATTAGGAACACAACTTGAAGAAGGCGCGGAAGGTTTAATTGTAATTGTGAAAAGTTCAAATCTAATTGCGAAAAGTTTAATTCAGTTTGCGAAAGGTTTAATTTTAATTGCGAAAGGTTTACTTCCAATTGCAAAAGTTTAATTCAGTTTGCGCAAAGTTTAATTCAGTTTGATAATGCTATTTTACGTTTTACCATAATTTAGCCTTAGCACATTCATCCCCTGTTCTCTACTTGTGTAAGCAGTAAATAGGAGCAGATAATGCTTGTGATTACACTCCTATTAATCAACAGTGAAGGATTTGGTTTCTAAGAAGGTGTTATTTCATTGAATATGAATATGATAAAATCAGATAAGTCGACGTCTTTGGCTCATTCCGTTTGTGGAAGAGTAGCAGTGAATTACATGATGTATATATTTAGGTATGTACATCTATCATGTGTACATCTTCTTTCTTGCGTTGATATACACTAGTAAACCCAACCGAAATTACCTTTGGCGCCGATTGTTTTTTGGTAAATATTGATCCGTATTCTTCAGATACTGAATGCTTAAATGCTCACAGATTGATTACCATTGCTTCAGAAGTATCGACGTTCTTTACTGTAGCCTTCGCTCGGTCGCAAAGAACAAGCTGTGCCCAAACTTCTTCTTTGAATTGAGGAATGTCATTAGTATATTCTGCTTCACCTAAAACCAAACTCATGTTACGTTACCATTTATATGCTTCTGTTTAAATGTTTTTAAATCAAGAAAATATTCTTGGAAGGATCCTTTCTGTCATTTAGATCACGTTATGATTCTGGAAATTGAGGGAGGTAGGCATTCCATCATAATAACGGCGAAATAACGAGCTGCTCTCTCAAAACGATGAGACGTTGGAAATGATTTGAAAGTGGATGTGACAATTATCTTCCTCATTAGCGAAATTCCTTAGATAACCTATATGCGGTCATAAATTAGAGACCGATATCGTTGATGCAAACCTTCATTGATGCCAACGGTAATTTGGAAAAAGTATTTTTTGGAATTTGCTTAAAATAGCAGTGATGACAAAGATTATATCATGACAGAATACTGGAAGAAGACCACTGCATATCATGTTTTCGGTGTTGTCACCTACGAAAATGCGAGGATGGCCAATTTTGATTGAGCAAAAGAATGTTCTTCATATTTTAACGAATATCGACCACACAATCTTGAATAGCTTAAGGAATTTCGATAATCGAAATTTGATGCAAAGGAGTTTGGCAAAAAGGTGGTGGTTTCCTACTTGCCAGGCTTGGCCATATGGTGGATATTGATGTCGAAATATCAGCAGGGCCGGCTTTTTTGCAAACAGATCCATGTAGCTCCGTTTGCCAATTGCTTTATTTTGTTGCTAGGAGATACTTTTGAAGAAGAAGAAGAAGAAGAAGAAGATACTTTTATCCGCTAGGTAGTTACCCGTGATTAACAACTCATCTTCTTCATCTATAGCATACTACTGTACTTGGCATAGCCACTGTCCAGTTACTGTGGGTAATTGATAAACCGGCCCATAAATGACTCAAATACAAAACGCACTGATGCGTGCGAAAAAACCGAAGTCATGCTGCATAGCCATGTGAGCATAATTAAGAATTTTCGAAATTATCGTATTACACTTATGTTAAATTAAATTGAAATGCGAGCATTTTTTTGTGCAAAAATTTTTTTAGCTATTCATTGAATTGCTACTAAAACTTGTTTCAAATATTCATTAAACAATTTTACATTTTTAAATTTGTTTGCATATTTATCAACTTAGTAGCACATGTAAATAAAATTTAGGTGCAATTTTCAGCATACGTTTGAGCTTTAATTTTTAATGTCCTAGATCACGGTTGACACACTTTGTTGAGTATTATTCTGCTGAAAATAAGAATTCAACGATATTAAGCCTTTTTTTTAAAGATTGGTGAGCCTGTCCTGAATGAAATAACTCGAATTCATGAATTTCTGATACTGTACTTTTGACATTTCTGCAATTTCTGGCCTTTCGAAACACCGATTCCATTCCGTTTTCATTAGTGGGTGTGGGTAGTGGAGTGACCACATTCATTCCGAATCTCTTATTTGGAGCGTTATATTTGTTTATTCACGCCAGAAACGTTTCGTACCGCAGCGGGGACTTCTTCAGTCTATACCTAATCATAAAAATCATTCTTCTGTATAATTTACATAGTGTTTATAAGATTTATATAATATTTATTGTATGTGATTTTATAGATGTTATCTGTTATTAATTGCATTGATGTTTTACCTTTTAGTTTTGTAGTTGAACAGTGAATGAACAGTTTGACTTCACTTGAGTATATGGACAGGGATGAATGAACAGTTTAACTTCAACTACAAAACTAAAAGGTAAAACGTCAATGCAATTAATAACAGATAACATCTATAAAATCACATATATATAAATCTTATAAACATATAACATATAAACAAATAACAAATATAACATATCTAACATATAAACAAATAACAATATAACATATAACAAATCTTTAGTTTCAGTAACAAACAAACTGAAGAGATGTGTGGTGGCACCACTATGTCAATGCCTAAAGTCTGCCAGTAGTTATGACATAGTTAGGTAAGCAATATTATTAATTAAGTTGTTTTGGTATATAAGCTGAACAAGTCCCTTATAGAAAGAAATATGATCATTTGACCATATGTGTGTATACACACTATGTAAATTATACTAAAGAATGACTTTTATGATTAGGTATAGACTGAAGAAGTCCCCGCTGCGGGACGAAACGTTTCTCACGTGAATAAACAAATATAACGCTCCAAATAAGGCATTCCGTTTTTGGTACCTATTTACTTTTCGATAGCAGAATGAGATGAGCTGCTCTGATCCGTCATTATTCTGTCGACAATTCCTTTCAATTTTCTCTTATTGTGAAAATAACTTGGTCTATTGCACAGAATTGTAGTAAAAATCAAATACAAGTACCTGCACATTGCATCAATCCCTCCAGCTTGGGTACGGGCTGATTTAGAGGCCACTGACTGCGGTCCGTATCAAAGTCTTGTTGTGCTGTAGAGACAAGTCTTTGCAGCATTGGACCGCCGCTCTTCACCCTTTCATTCACCTTTGATAATAAAGATTGTTATTTCTCTAATTAATATTAGTAATGAAGACCATTGGTCTGAAAAATGTACTAATCAAATGGGGGTAATTGTAATCTAATTTCATTAATGTTTACTTGGTCGTTTGAATGTAAACTAGTTAATAAACCCAGCTTTGCCAGGTTTTGGGTATTTCAAAGTATCGAATACAAGAACTATTCGAGAAGAAGAAGAATTGGTAATTATCTGCAGGTACTTGTCTATAGCTTATCACCTATTATTGTCTATAAAATGTAAAACTTGAAGACAGAAAGCAGAACTAGCATAGGTACCCTTATATGTGTATCGCATATAAGGACTAAGGCGGCAATAGGTCACTAAAAACGCTACAGATTATAACATAGGGGTTTATTATTTCTTTATTAAAAAACCATTCAACGCAAATCAGTTTCCGTTTGGCATTCGAAGAGCCAACACCTACGAGTGATCTCCGTGTTTGTTATCGCGCCGAGCTTATCTTGTTACCCGTGCAGTGCTTATCTCGTAACTTGTGCCCCGTTATCTCGATAAGAAATAGCGATGGGATCTGATGATTCCGAACCTCAACACCCAGTGAGAAAAAAATGAGACCAGATAATGAGATATTATCTCCTAATCCATTCGCACCGCTAGCTGAAATTGAAGTAATGAACACAGATACTAATGAAGCACCAGCTGAGAAAGTAATAGCTCCTCCGCCCATATTCGTTAGTAATATTACCAACATAAATTTGGCCATACAAGAATTTCGTAACCTTGAACCGACAACTTTCAAATATGCTACCTTAAATAATAAAGTTAAAATAAACTTCACAACGATCGAATTATATAGTAAAGCAATCAAGTTCCTAGAAGAAAAAAAAGCTGAATACTACTTACTTACCAAGTGAAAAGCGAACGAGCCTTTCGGGTTGTAATTAGGGGCCTACATCATACCACCGATGTTAATATTATAAAGAACGAGCTAAGTACTCAAGGTTATGAAACCACCCAAGTTCTGAACGTTCTACACCCCGTAACGAAAATTCTTTACCTGTGTTCTTTGTTGACCTAAAACCTAATCCGAAAAACATTGAAATCTATAACCTAAATAGGCTTTACCACGCTGTTGTAAAAGTTGAACCCCCTCGCCCAAGACGCACAGTAATCCAATGCATCAAGTGCCAGGAATTTGGGCACACGAAGAATTATTGTCACAAAAAACGCTGCAAATTCTTTCAGTGGGGATTTTTATTTTAATTGGCTTGAGTTCATGATTTGAATTTCTACTAAGCTTTGGAGTGTGCGTGTTTCACAGGATAGAGCGATTGTTGAATTTCAGGAGGTACACAAATATGATCAACTGATCAATCCAAATAGGTATTTTGGTTGAGAACAGATCTACGTGCTCCGTGCATATCTCCTGAAATTCAATAATCGCTCTATCCTGTGAAACACGCACACTCCAAAGCTTAGTAGAAATTCAAATCATGAACGCAAGCCAATTGAATAATAAACCCCAATGAAAGAATTTGCAGCGTTTTTCCCCACAATACCCCCCCAAAATAAAAACATCTATAATTTATTAAGTCCTTTAGCACTCGTATTGCATTAAAACTTCCCCAAATCCAAATTTAAACGATGTAGCCAAAGGTAGACTGATGTAGAGGAGGCACACAAATATCATCAACTGATCAATCCAAATAGGTGTTTTGGTTGAGAACCGATTTACGTGGTCTATGCATATCTCCTGAAATTCAATAATCGCTCTATCACCTGTAAAACACGCACACTCCAAAGCTTAGTACAAATTCAAATCATGAACGCAATCCAATTGAATAATAAACCCCAGTGAATGAATTTGCAGCGTTTTTTCCAAGTAAGTACTAAGATAATTAAATTTTAGTTTTAGAACCATCCAAAAAAGCTTGAAGAAAGAAAGCTGTGATAATGCTATGACAATCAAGACAAGTGTTTCTGAGTGACGGATCACTGAATATCTACGTTTAATGGTAATATTTAATGTTTAATGGGAAAACAAAGAAAAAGAAAAACGCAAATAATTGGATATCTAAACTCGGCACCTTGCGCCTCTAAATCCAAAATAAACTGTTTTATTTTTCGATTGTAGATTGTAGAGGTTTACCATTGAAAATAATAAACCAAAACTTCTTCTAAATCTGTAAAAATCCAAGAACAACACTTTTCGGATCATTAGTTTCAATAATGAACCTTTGTAATCGAGCAAGAAAACATTATTTCTAGTTTCCCCCCCCCCCCCTCAAAAATTGTTGGTTTACGTATCAAGTCACGTAGATTTCAAAATTCGAATTAAAAATTGAAAAAATGTATCCGTCAGCGGCATGGCGTCCAAAGCATTTCATGGAAACCGCTGAACAAAATTCGCTATCTGCTGACCTCTTTCTTGATTCACTTACCAAAATGATAACTATCCAGTAGGTTTAATGGCGATAGGGCAGAAATGCTCTCAATACTTTGGATTGTCCTAGTTTTATAATCAATTAACTTAACCAAAGGGTGGCAGCAAAACAATTTTCCCAAATTTATCATTTTGGAAAATTTTCCCTTGGGAAAATGGCTAATTTTTTTTGCTACATTTATTAACATTGCACTTTATTGTAAGGTCAAATTTATCTTTTGTTTATTATTAATATTAAAGCTAAACGTTCTTCAACTGCGGAACCCCATTCGATGCTGCTTGTTGGACGCTGACACGGTTCTTTATTTAGGGGCTGGATTCTCCGCCTCGCTAAATACAACTTCTCTACAAATAACAGGTAAGTCACCTTATCAGGGTCGGCCAACAGAGTGAATTTATACAAAAGCGAAAGCGCGAGGCCTTTCCTGTAGTCGGGCGACGGGCCGGGCGGGGCAAAGTTGGGATCCAGCTCTTTCTCGAGAGTCTCCAAAGCTCCTTGCAACGTGACGTTATCTAGGAGTGGTTTCCCTGTAAAATACTCTTCTGTGGCAGTAGCATGGATCTGTAACATCCCAACAGTATATAAGATTAAAACGGCAAATCATCACACAAAAGTTTATCCCTTTTGCCTATCAATTTGAAGTGTGAGAATGGGTGTTTTATACGAATAATTCTTGTAAATTATTCACACCTACAAATTAATTATTTTCATTTCACGTTGAAAACCACCAATGGAACAACAGAAATCTAACTAGAGAGATTAAAACACCTAACTACCTGTGCTTCACTTGTTCTGTTTGATGTATAACAAAAGCTATAAAAAACTCGATTTTCAACGGAACTCTTTGAAACGAAGTTCAATCCACGATCCTCATAATTTATCAAGTTGAGCCTTCCAGATTCATGTTAACGTCCTTTTTCAGTCAAAGTTCTTTCCTGCTCATTGAACCTCTCGAGTTTCAACTAAATCAGATCGATATTTCAACAAGATTGTATTAACAACTTGATACAGTTTTGGTCAAAAGACAGACGCGGAACCAAAATTGAACTACTCGTTCTAAAACACCAAAAAACAAGAGACAACTTTGCTTCTGAAACTTTTTAAACCTATTGGACTTTTGACAAGTTCGATCACCACGACCATTAAATAGAGTACAATAGGCACTTACGAAATTAGGACTGATTCCACCAAAAACTACAACTGGTTTTTCCAGTACTTGAAAATTGTTTTCTCTGTCGACCTTGAAAAGGAAACCACCATTGACGTGTGCATGAGCGTTTTGGGCTCTAGGCATGATCTAAAATACAATTTCCAACATTAAATTTCAGTATTTCTAAAAGATCAAGTTTTAATAATAATATTAATAGAACATTGAATTTGGAATTTTATTATTTCATTGCAATACCTTGAAAGTTCTCAGCAAGTAGCTGTTGTCCAGTGGTTTCATAGTAATGTTTATTATGAGTTTCTTATTCATGCTTATTGAAAGCCAATCTTTCGCCCCCATGGTCGTCTGTACCCCCGAACAATCAGCTGCAAGAACAGTACATTACAATCAATCAGAAAGCACAAATTATTTTAATCCACTTCAACATGTTTTATTATAACAGCTGTGGAGATCTCCTTATAACGTTACAATGAAGAATTATGCTAAGAGAACCTCACTCGAATTCACAAGCGTACCTGCCGTCGTTACTCTATGCATCCTTGGTGAGACATACTTGAGTAAGTTGTTGTTGTCTGCATGCCGTGTACATTCAACAAGTAGAACGTGGAAAATACCTATTTCTGCGGTACGTAGAACCCGGTGCATTCAAGATGGTTCTCAAAATTTAGACTACGAATCACCGACAGAGTTGACCTCGTTGCAGTCAAGACTCATTTCTCCTAGCGCTCAATTCGCCTTTGAGCTTCCAGCAGCTTCTGGGTGGAATTCGCATCAGCATTTCTCGGTAAAACAGCCACTCACATTGAGCCCTTGATTTCGGACCCTTTTTTCCCTGAATCCTTAAACTAAATGAAGGATGACCCTTGACGAGTATGGCTCGACCACATAGTGCTTCTTCAAGAACCTGAAGCCGACCTTTTTTTAAACTCACATTCGGCTTTTAAGAAGTTGGTGAATCATGCCGCAAAACTTGTCCACAGTAACTATTCATATCTACTATTCTGCATTATCGTTGCAGATTCATTCTTTACAGTTAGTCTTGTCCCTGAATAATTCTAAATACGGTGAATTGCGTAATCAATTCGGGATCCTCGATTTATACTTGAAAGTGGTGCGGTCGTCCTACTTCCGAAATGGCAACAGGCGGCATGGGTGAGTTGGGTGAGCAATTAAAAGCCGAATTTGCAGCCTGCAGGACATGTGTGTCCTATCTGTGCGACTTAATCGAACAAGAGTTCTGGCACAAAAAAAGGACTCCCTTCCCCCTCCTATTATTATCCTATTGAATAACTTAGTTGAATCGGTTATTACCACAGAGTGGAAGGTTACTTCCCTCAACAGCAATGTTTATTTATTTATTTAATAACACGGGCAAGGCCCAATTGAACAAAACAAAAAAATCGCACTTAGAAAAAATAAAAGTGAATGTAAAATATGGATGAACAATCATAGGTATGAATATATTAAGTAGAAATTGTAGACCAATAATTTAAATGTAAATAAATATATCAGGAAAGCATGAAACAAAAGAGAGGTTCAAACAATGTTGGAATAAAGAAAAAATTTAAATTTTGCCCTATTGAAATGAAAAATGTCCAAAAGTCCTCTGCTGGCAACACGGTTGTATTCAGTCTGCATGCGGGTGATCGGGTTGTTTTGTAGGTAATTTGTAGGAGAAATTCTTGTGTAAAATGTCTGCTGGTGTCTGGTTTGGTAAGGAGGGGCATACAAACTTAGTTGCGCTAGTAGAAAGGGGCAGTCCACATCGCCAGAAATGAGTCCATGGAGAAACATCAAATCAGCTATTAAACGCCGGTCCTCAAAGGTGCATAGCCCATTTTCCTTCAAGCCATCGCCGTAGCTATGTTCCCTCCAACTGCGTCCTCTCTTATAGTTCATGTATAGGAGAAAACGTCTCTGAATTCTCTCCATTGACTCCTTAGAGTTTTCATACAGGGGCGACCAAACTGGAGTCGCAAACTCAACACAGGGCCGAACAAGAGAAGTATACAGAGATTTCAAGGCCGAAGTGTCCTTAAAATCACAAGCGGTCCTCTTAAGGAAACCCTGCATCCTCATTCCCCTTGAGATGGATGTTTGGAAGTTAAATGTCCCAAACGCTGAGTCATACCACCAAGCTTAACGCTGAAAACCTGCAGTCGCACACTTTTGAGAACAAAAACGATCGCCCAATAAAAATTGTATCTAGAGGGCTTCATCAGTGTTGCTCTCCTGAGGAAATTGTAGAAACTAAAGGTCTCAATATCGTTGAGGCTGTTAATTTCATGAAGAGAGAAAATTAGATTATTGAGAGTGGCGCTCATGTTCAAGTCATGCGGAAACGACCTCCATCCACGCTATCATTTGATAAAAATGAAGAAAGTAAAAAAAAAAATTACGAACTCAAATCGGCACTAAATTTGAAGGTTAAAATTGAATTGCTCAGGAAAACCTCGGCTTCTACACCCCAATGTATGAAGTGTCAAAGCTTCAATCTTAGCCAAACGTACTGTAAAATGGAACCTAGGTGTGTCAAATGCGTAGGCAAACATGCCGTCAGTAACTGTGCGGTCCAGAATAACTCCCCTCCCAAGTGTGTCAACTGCAAAGTGGACCATATTGCCAAATACAGAGGTTGTGAAGTAGCCAAAGAACTTCAAAAACTCCGCGACAAGCAGAATGTAAAAAATGTATGCGATAAAACTTCAATATCAAGCCGGAGAGGAAGCTTATCCGATAACGAGGCCCATGGAAAATTAGTGAAAGGAGGCACATCCTTCTCTCAGATTGTCAAACCAAAAGAACCAAAGGAAGCTAAGCTAAGGAAGACATGCTAAGAAAGGTTCTGAAAATGTTCGGAAAGCAAGCGAGTGCAAATAAAACCACTGGGTAAAATCGAAGCCAAATTCCAATGGGCTCGTTAGAAGTATTGAAGACCTAGAAATATTCGTTAATGAAGAACAAATTGACAAATGCCTAATTTCAGAATCCCATGCTACAAGGACGACTTATGTTAATGTAAAAGGATGCAGTATTTACCATTCAACTCATCCCGCATTTCGCGCCCGTGGGGGCTGCAATTTTATACTCGCCTAGGAATACCTAAAAAAAGAAGACTACGTCTTTTCGCAGAACTGGGCAATCACTTTACAGTAGATGCTGATGTCAACGCCAAACATGAATATTGGGGCTCAAGGGTGCTAAACGCCAAAGGTCTACAACTCTCACAAGCTAGACAAGAAACTCGTTGTGATTTTCACTCAGGAGGAAGGCCTGGCGAACTGATCCTCAAAAAATACCTTATCCCCTGTACTTTATTGTTACAAAAGGAGTCTCAGATAACTACATTCATACATATGTCGGTGAAGGCCTGCTATCTGATCACTCTCCAGTAGTCATGACGGTCAGTGGTAAAGTTATCCTGAAAGAAGAGAACCCAAGGCTAGTTAGCTAACACAAGCTGGGCGTTATTCAGAGAACTACTGCAGAATCCATTTGCCTACAATTCCCTCTAAGAACTCCAAATCAATTTGAAGAAGAAATAGAAATCCTAAATGAAAACATTCAAAATGCAGCATGGGAGTCAACTCTGGTGATTCAGAAGAAGCCGATGGTACACACTAACTATACCATTGAGGTTCGTGAGCTGATCCAAGGAAAAAGGAGAGCTAGGAAAAAGTGCCAAAAGGTCCGCACTCCAGAAAATAAAAGGAAATTAAACTACCTAGGAAGTGCACTAAAAGCTAAAATCCGAGAAATTGAAGAGGAAACCGTTACAAGAACACACAATGAGGTTTACAGTACCTCTCAGCTGAATAAAGTTAAGATTACTCCCTACACAAAGTAGCCAAAAGCCTAAAAAGACCTTAAGTTCCAATCCCACCCATCAAATGAGACAATAGAACCTGGGTAAGGGGTGCCAGAAAAAAAAAACAGTTATTTGCAGACCACCTAGAAAGAGAGGCAAACATCTGATGAAGACTCCTCAATTGTAGAGAAGTATGATGCCTTGGAAATAGCAAGTGTGAGGTGCACCAAAAAGAGCAACATCAAAATTATCCAAACAGTCCAGAACAAAATTCTGAGAAGCATAGTAAATGCCCCACGGTATATTCGAACAAATGATCGGCATCGCGATCTCAAGGTTGAGATGGCCAACGAGGTTATAGCTGTGGGTCACGAAAATGGGCTCCACAATCACACAACGTCGAAGCCATTTCACTCCTGGACAACAGCGATGAGGTGCGACGACTGAAGAGGACCAAACCCTTGGACCTAGTGACGAACCTCTACTAACAGTGAACTCTCTCGTGGAGGTAGATAGTGATCTATGAACCACCCAAAATGAACCAAGCGAATTAAAGTAAAGTTACTATATGTATTATATTGTTTACAATTGTAACAATAAAAAAAAAATACAAAAATTCTTTGCCTTATTCTCATATTTATGTGTGTTGCTCCACTAATTTATTATTACTGCTATTTGAAAATAGCATTGTAAATGGCCGTATTTCGTGATATTGAAAGCCAATTAATACATAATTGAAGTCCTCCTTTAACCATAACCACTCATGTTTGTGTGGTATGATTCAACTCCACATGTGTTCGGAAAATTGAAGGAAACAAAGGATGTGAGAGTGATACACAGCAAGGAGTGACCCTTGAGGGACCTGAGGACCACCCTCAGGTTCGAAGGGCAGCCTTCCAAGTCTCGATATCTGATTGGACGAAATATGGAGGGGTACCCTTGAACTGCGACTTTGCATCGAACGGTGGTTTGAGGGCAGTTTCAGGTACGACCCTCCACTGTAAGGGTGTCCCTCCAAGGTTTGATCTAAGGGTGGTCTGTGCATTGGAATTTTCGCTGGAGGGACATCCTCAAACGGTTTGAGGCCCTCAAAAGATTGAGGGTCGTTCTGGCATACCACCCTTATTCTCGGTTTTCGGAACTCCCGCCTACATTCATACGGACAGAGGAACTTCGTTTACATCCCGAGAACTACAGGATTTTCTTCATACTCGGGATAGCAACATCGATGTCATCGCCAAACAATCCCACAGGTAACGGGAAAATTGAGCGGGATAATGGAACAATTTGGAAAACCATTTCTCTTGCCTTCAAACAATTAAACCGAGATGTATCTTATTGGGAATCAGTACTCCCAGACTCTCTCCATTCAATACCAAATGAAACTCCCCATGAGAGGATGTTTAAACATAACCGGAGATCTACCAACGGCGATACTCTACCTTCTTGGCGGGTTCCAGCGTCAAAAGCACTAATGAAGAAGCAAGTGCGCTCCAGCAAGTATGAACCGCTAGTTGAAGAAGTTGAACTCTTGGATGTTAATCCGCAATACGCCAGAGTGCAACTGGTTGACGGACGGGAGATAACCGTGCCTCTGAAACACCTAGCACCTCGTGGAGAGGACCCATCAGAGTTTCACAACACCGATGAAATATCTGATGGAAATTCAAATCAAGGGGCACCCCTGGATCATGAAAATGAAGGCCCTCTGCGGTCACCTCTTCAGCCACCATTATATGCCTTCCCTCCGCCGCCTGAAGCTGATTCTCCTCCACTGCCAAATGACGAACCAACCCAACATTCAACGTTCAACGAGAGAAAACGATTGCCCCTACGTTTTAGGGACTATGAAGTTAATCCTTGAAGGGTGGAAGAATGTGGTATGATTCAACTCCACATGGTTCGATAATCATATGTTTTCGGGTTTGAGTTTGCATGACGTGTCGGAATACTTTGTAATAATTACAACACAGCCAAGTGATCTATTCAGTCATGTGATCGATAACAGTCAACTAATCTGTTGCTAGAGAGATAGAATTATTCTATCACTCTGTAATTAATTTTCTAAACAACAATTTAGACGAATGAAGCCCTAATTTTGGTTCATTATTCAATAATAAACCATTGTAATCGCTCTTGACGTTTCAAAGGGTGTAGAATCCAAATCTGCAGTAAACATTTTTCCGTCCGTCCGCCGTACGCTGTTTTATGAGCTGGCACTCTAAGAATTGTTGAATTTGTTCTGGTGTTCCTTCAGCAATCAGCAGCTGAAGTTAAATCCGTATCTTCAATTGAAGCTAAGTGAAGGTTGGTCGCTGTGGTCTATACCCATCATGTGCGAATAAGGATAAGTTTTCAATGGATCAACTTGCATGGAGGCAGGTTAGTATTTAGTATTTGATATGGTAAGCATCTCATTACAACTTGTTTTGGTGTGGATGACAAGGTTGGAGTTGAAATCTCATTTATCCAATCCGAGTCAATCGAATCGCTGAAGTCAGTGCTTTCACTCATTATGCGATATCGTGACCTGTAATTGAAAAGCTAGTTGCATGGTTTTACATATAATTCCATTCTAATGTCCTACTAGTCCTTGCCTCGAGTCGTCAGAAATTTCTCCATCTCAGCAGTCAATAAGGTTATGCCACAATCGAAGTGGATTTAAGGCTGATCCCGGAACCACGGCTTAAGTGGCGTCCTTTAGGAGGGAACTTGTTACGAATCTCTTCCTTAAATTGAGCTCAACCACATTAAGGTGACCCAAACAAGAAGTTTAGCTCTCATAAAATAAATATTGGTCATTTTGCAAGAAATGTCCACTCGGGCATAAAAAGAAGAAAAGAAATTCCACGAAAAAAAAATTCTCTGACCTTTTCTTCAAAAGTCAATTGTCCAAAAATATCATCATAGAAATATCTTGATGTCAGGATACTGACATTTTGAAAAATGGGGCTGCCAGAGGACTGAGTGAATCATAGACCATGTTATAACAAATATTATTCATGTAATACTTGGTATTTCAAAATTTAATACAATATCATAATGTTTATGTAATATGTAACTAATGAAAACTTTAAAGAAATAATAAAACGGGCATATTAGGCCTACTACAAAAAAACTAAGTTAGCCTACAAGAGAATGCTTCACTAGCAACCAGATACTGATTGAAGAAAAATATCACACAAATGTAACTAAGTAGAGTATATTTACCCCCAAAATACCAAACGAAAGAAAGCAATGAGATAAGCTCGTTCGTTACCTTCCTGCGAAATCACCCACATACGCCAATTATGAGTAATAATAAATTATATTTTATCTGCGAATAGAATACATTACCGATCGTGAACAAAGCTCCTACAGTTTCGAGGATCAAGAAAATGTCCGAAGGAAAATCTGGATTTTGATGTTTCAAAGACAGGTTCCCAGCTAGTGACCCAACCTGAAACAACACCAACCGAAGTCAATTTTTCATTTCACACCCGCAAATAAATCAGAAAAATAGGGGTAACATTTGGTTTTCTAATTATTCTAAAAACCAGATAAATGGTTATTGATGTTTTGCTGGGAGATAGCAGATCATTCATAGTTTTCTTAATCGAAAAATAGCAAAGTAAGAAATATGTTATAATTGAATTCTAGTTACTGTAAATTTTAGTAAAAGTGCTTCTTTCCCGAGCATTTTGGTTTATTATTCAATAATAAACCATTATAATTGCTCTTGAGGAAAAAATTTCGAACCCCCCCTGAAAATTCATGGTTTACGTTTCAAAGGGTGTAGCTCCGAATCTCAATAAAAAATTTTCCGTCCGTCCGCCGTACGCCGTACGCACATTTTCTCCCAAACGGCTGGAGCACAAAAGATCTGAAATTTCCAGGAAAAATCCATCTTGGTCCGACGACGCCCCAATTCTTGAGCCTGCTATCTCAATCAATTTAAAGTGCCCTTTAAGGGCTGTCAAAGTTTCCCCGAAAAACCTCATAACAAGTCGAATCGGCCTAAATATTTACCTATTTGAAGGACATACCATGAGGAATCGAATGAGACCCTCCCCACGTCCGTAGGTCAAACCATTCCCGATGTATGGCCCGATTTATGGTGCCAACATTTGCGTTTTACGGTTTATTATTGTTTGTTTGTAACCTAGTGATGCCGATAGCGTCGACTTGTAGTGAATGTTGATACTGGAGTGATAGCCCTTACTTGTAGTTTATAGCCGATACACGGGTTGAAGCATTCTGATATGCATGAAACGCTGATGATATATAGGTATCATTATTACTAGGTAAATATTATTCAATATTATTACTGGGGTTTATTATTCAATATTATTACTGGGGTAAATAAGTATTCTTTCACCTGTGAAACACGCACACTCCAAAGCTTAGTAAAAATTCAAATCATGAACGCAAGCCAATGAATAATAAACCCCAGTGAAAGAATTTGCAGGGTTTTTTTTTCATTATTGTTTGTTTGTAACCTAGTGATGCCGATAGCGTCGAGTTGTAGTGAATGTGGATACTGGAGTGATAGCCGATGTTGATACTTGTAGTTTACAGCCGATACACGGGTTGAAGCATTCCGATATGCATGAAACGCTGATGATATATAGGTAAATATTATTCAATATTATTAGTGGGGTAAATAACTATTCTTTCACTGTTGTTTATTATTCAATTGGCTTGCGTTCATGATTTGATTCTTACTAAGCTTCGGAGTGTGCGTGTTTCACAGGTGATAGAGCGATTATTGAATTTTAGGAGATATGCATAGAGCACGTAAATCTGTTCTCAACCAAAATATGTATTTTATTGATCAGTTGATCATATTTGTGTGCCTCCTGAAATTCAATAATCGCTCTATCCTGTGTAACACGCACACTCCAAAGCTTAGTAGAAATTCAAATAATGAACGCAAGCCAATTGAATAATAAACCCCAGTGAAAGAATTTGCAGCGTTTTTATTGCAGATTTGGATTCTACACCCTTTGAAACGTAAACCATGAAATTTTCAGGGGGGGTTAGAATTTTTTTTTTCCAGAGCGATTACAATGGTTTATTATTGAATAATAAACCAAAAGCCGCACGAGCTATTACAGTGAATGTGAGAATAACATATCATCGGATATCGGACTTTGTCAAAACAGGTTCTGTATCCTTGTTTTGTATTAAATATACAGTAAATAAGTTCAAAGTTCATATTGTTATTAAGATATACGATTGGTGTAATACAAACGTTTAAAGAATATCTCTAATATTACCATAATTAGAGCCAGCATACTAACTATAAAACAGCTACAATAGAAGACCTAGACTCCGAATAAAATGTCAGTATCTTAAGCGAACAGGAAAGAAAATAGCTCATGATTATTACCATATTTCTGCAGGCTTAACAATTTCATTACAGCAGAAAGATTGATTTCCAAATTTAAAAACAATTGTTTTGTCTAAATACCTAAATTACCATTTGTTAATAGTCGTAGGAAACTTTGTCCGAACCGTGACATTTTTCTTATTCAAAGAAATTTTTACTCAGCACAACTTCCAACCGAAAAGACTGATAGTATTTATAATATGAATGTAGACTTACATTTCTCACTGGAACGTTAGCAATGAGATCGATATGATCGGCCAAAATGCTGCAGTATCCATAAGTGCTTGGTTGTTCTTTAGAAATTTTCCGAAACATCGCCATAGCATCTGTGAGTGAAACGTTTGCGCCCATTACCAAATCGTTCGAGGATGTGGTAATAGCTGCGAGCTCGCCTACGCCGTTTAAATCAATGTACACTTGGGGTGGGTCCTTCACTCTATAGACACCTAAAACAAATGAAAATGTCAAGATCGTTTTTAAAAGTTCAGAATTTCTACACGGGGGTGTCGTATAGTTTTTGACGCAAAATCGTTTGGAATAGGTTTTGGGTTGAAATTCGCCCATAGTAAATAACCGCAATTTTCGAACCTAAAAGTGAGCCCCCCCCCCCCTTTCTCTAAACCTCACAATGACTTGAGAAATTACGCATTATTCAACGATAATAAACCCTTGGTTAGATTTTTTCCCTACGCCGCTATTAGGCTCTTGCCACTTTCCAGCCCTGTGGTACATATTTTAGCCTCAAAGCTGAATTAATCAGATACAGTAGCATTCTCATACGTTTCTCTTGGAGATGTTCTATTAGATTACCAGTAATGAGATCATATCCTGGCGCTTTGTTCGTTTTAAGATCACGAATCTCATTTTTAAGTTCACTTTGTGTAACTGGTTGTATATCATCTAAAGCCGTGGATTCGTAAACGGAAACTCAATTTGGAAGAGGTAGCTACGTTGTGTGGGTATTTATTTACCAGTAAAAAATGAAATTAGGTTTTTAGGGCTATGGTTGGACAAGTCATTAACCTGGAAGCGTCATATAGAATACATTTTGAGCAAAAGTGAAAAGTATTTGAATGTATTAAAGATGGTTGTTCACAGTAAATGGGGGGCTGATCCAATGATTGGTTTAATGTTCTACAAGGCTACAATTCTTTCAATAATCGATTTTGGTTTGTTTTCTGTGGACTCCGGTTTTGTGTGGTTCTCACCTCATCAAGATATCACGATTGCAATATAAACGTTTGAGAGCTTGTTTGGTTATGCTTCGTACAACCCTGTGATTGTTCCTCTGTCTGAATCTGGCGAACTACCTCAACATTTACGTAGAGGGATTCTATCGGATCGCTATATGCTTCGACTTAAAACTCGTGAAGCAAACGTATTGAATGACGTAGCCTGTAGCCTCACTGAGGCTATTCCTCAATGGAGATGGAGGAATAAGTAGCCCCTCCTATAGTCGACAGTTTTATCCAAGATTATTTTGAATCAAATGCTATGTGGTCAGCACCAAAACCACCTCAATTTCTTGTAGATTATGACGCCCTTATGCTAGCAGTTCAGGTTACCTCTTACAGGAATCCACGCGAGGTATCAGGTGAAATGGTAAACTCAAATTTTATGGAATATTTACATAATCAATGGGTAGAACATACAATTATATTCACTGATTGATCAAAAATTTCAATGAGCGTTGGCTGTGCTTTCACTGATATTTCCAATCAATTTCAATGGAAATTTCGACTACCTGAACAGTGTTCTAGCTTTACAGCAGGAATAGTAGCCATCCTTCAAGCCTTAGACTACATTATTTCCAATTCAGGGACAATGAATTCCAACATTGCTCTGTTTTCTGACTCGTTGACTACCTTAACACTCTTGAAGGGAAATGGTGCTCGGAGGGCAAGAAATCCGCTTATTGGCATCATTTTATCAAAATTACTGCATCTTACACAATCGGGGATATCTGTCAAGTTCATCTGGGTCAAGGGGCACATCGGCATACATTATAATGAGAAGGTAGATCGTTTGGCAAAGGATGGAGCAATAAGCTGTACATATCTTGATATTAGAGTTCCGAAAGACGACTATCACCCTACTATTAACAGTCATTATAGATCGTTGTGGGCTGAAGAGTATGTGAAATCAGAGAAGGGACGTTTTTATAAACAAATCCACCATAAGCCCAATCTATCCCCTTGGTTTTCTGGGATTATATCAAATAGAGGATTGGTAGTGACTATGTGTAGATTGCGCTCTAATCATGGGTTAAGTGCTGCATACAAAAATAAGTATTTAACTCCAGAGAACTCATCACTGTGTCAAGGTTGTGAGAGTGAGAGGTTGTGTAACTAAAATTTAATGACGTGGCTGTATAGCTAATGTCAATGCAAAAAAAAAAAAAAAGATCGGCAGATCTCCATCATTCTCAACTCTAGGGATCGGAGCAAATGTTTCTTCAATATGATCAGCAAATATTTTTTCTTTTTCAATGGGGTTTTTTGCCCATTCCCCATCTTCCTTTTTAATGGGAGGTACCTACATGTTCCGTTGTCTGTTCAAGTGACTTTGTAACCTTCCACTTACGATTCTACGATCATTCGATTTTGGAATACAGGACTCGGTTGTTGCGTGTTTTGCTGCTGATGAATGTCGGTATACAGATGAAATAGCAACGGACGCCTGCAAGAGATGCAGCAATGTAATTCACTCAACTACATTTCAGCGGGTCTACCAAATTAGAGGGAGATCGGATAATTAGAACCTGAAAAAAATATAAGCTTGGTGGATTTTGGTGAGCCGAGTGAATAAGAAATTCATTGGCGTAATTTTAAAGTTGAACCTTAAAATTCTCTGAACATTTTATGGGAATCGAATGAAAACTGTAGGAATAAGGTTCGTTGCAAGGATTTGCAGACACACACTCGCATGTGTGTATAAACACAGAAGAGACACGCTGAATGAAAGTTGTTCATAATTGTTCATAAGTTGTTCTTAATTTATGGCGGGAATGTTTCAGAAAGCGAAATCAATGCTTCCGCGATCTACATGTAAATTCTTAAAGCAGTAAGACATCCAAAGAAGCTCAGTTGTAATTTTGAGATTTCATTCACAAAACAATTGGTTGTATTTCTTATTTTTTGAGCATTTATAACGTACACATTCCTTTTTGAAACGAGGAAGTACTTCTATACTGCTTTAAAATCGTGAGAGCAGCGAGTAAAAGGAAAGTTGTTCTCATGATGTAACGCTCCAGTTAATAGGCTTTGAACAATTATCGAGCGAGAAAGTGACTTAATTTAATAGAATTCCAGACTCACCGTGGCCGGTGTTGCCAACGATGAACTGGTAGGATGCATCGCCGATCATGTCGAACAGTTCGAAAACTTCCTTGATAGCGACCGGTCTGTACCAGCTCTCGCCTCCTTTCAAATTGATGAAAACGCGCGTCATGGCCGCTTGAGGGGGGCAGACGATAGAACCGCATCTGTTTCCGCAAGACGAACCGTCACAGGTGTTCGTAGGTTTTGGGAAATGGAGGTCCTGGCGGAAATATAAATAGTGAAAGGAAGAAAGGAATTAAACGATTCATCTATTACAAATAATAAGCAGTAACCCATGCATAGCAGGGACTTCCCTATCCCTTACGTTCGGTTTGTTTACGATTTTATTGGGAACTAGGGGGGAAAGGACACCCCCTGCAGGCTTCGCCTAGTAAGCCGCGTCATTGGCCCCTTGTTTTTCTTCTCTGCGTGGATAGTCCTAACAATGAAATCTCAAGAAACATCTCGGAAAAACTTCTTGGCAAAAATGAGTATAAAATCCATCCGTCATCACAGCTTTCATATCGTTATTATGTATCTATTCTCAGTACTAACAAAACTGAGTTCGATTTTTATACTTTCATACCAAAAGAGACGTCCTTACAAGCTAGTTATTCGAATGTTACTCTGAAAAATGGAAGTGTCGTATATTACTAATCAAATCGAAATTGAATATGGACCCCAACCGAAACAGATCGTGACTGCTGTCACATGCTACTGGAGAACTCAAAGGGGAATTGATTTGTATTATGTCGAGTTCGATCCAACCAATGATTTGATCAATTTTCGTTAAGCCAAACGTATCGCTCATAATTCATGAAAGGCAGACGTAATTCTTCCATACTTAATTGGAGACGTAAAGGGGCGTAGGAGGGGCCTTGTAATTGTGAGGGGCTGGGTGGGGCTGTATGGTCATAAGTCCCTTAAAGGAAAGAGCACACTACAAACAGGGCACTTCCAGTTGGTGATTCAATCCGCTTGCGAACATTCCCTTTCCTTGTGTAAAAAAAGTAAAATTTTGGTCTTTATCCACAACACTCCTCTGAAACTCTCTTATTCAATAAATTGTCTCTAAAGCTGAAAGGTATGTGAATGTTATGAAGTCATTTACTCAGAAGAAGTGGGGAGCTGATCCTCTGCACTTCTTTTCTACAGAGCTACAGTAAGGAGTTTGCTAAATCATGGTTAAATGTTTTTCGGAATAGCTTCTGATGGAGAACTTGAAAAACTGAATCGAGTTCAGTAGGTACATATGTACAAGGTTGGCCTTGGAAGCTTTAACTTCCACACCTGACATTGCTCTTTTGGCAGATGCCAGAGAACCTCCATTAGCAGCTCGAGGAGATATGCTGACCAATAGGATCCTAGTTTCCGTTGCAACTGGAGAGGGAATGGGATTTAAAAAGAATGAGAAACTAGCTATTAGCAATTTAACTGAAAGATATTGGAAACTCCGAAAAACGCCTTTACTATGCAACTCTTAGCTTCATAAACAACTCCCATAATATTTGTTGCTTAGCTACATCCCCCAAACCGTGGCAACATCTCCTGGATTACGACGCACTGATTCAAAAAGTTTCAATGACTTTCCTCTTGAATGCAAAACCTTCCACAATAACACCTAATGCAAAATTACCCCTCCAACTATTTAATAATAATTATTAAACCCGAAAAATATACGGGTAACCGACGCTAGCGCTACAGCCTTAATGATACCTGACCTATTGCTGCCAGGGAAGGGGGACCTGCCACAGGCAGTGTCCAATTTTAGCATTCTGTATGTACCTACCTACAACATACTGGGTAGATATCCATCATCTGAATTACCACCACTGCTCACATTATTTTAGCTGTTTAAGACTTACCTCAATATCTTTTAGTTTGTTGACCAGATGACTCGGGGCATCAACTGCAAATGATTTGAAAGCATCCATGATTGGTCTGTACCCCGTGCATCTACAGATATTTCCTCCGAATGAATTTTCAATGGCCTCCATTGTCATTTCAGGATTACTTTCCATAAGGCTGTAAATAAATTTGCTATTATAATTAGTATATAGTATATTAAAGCAAGTAGTCATAGTTGTAATACAACATTAGTTAGGTAGAATTAGTTTTATACATACACATATGTAAATCACTAGTGTTGCAAAGGAGCGTCCACACTATGCTCATCAATATCATTCTGCCTGAGCTGAATTTTATTTTTTCATTCTATTTTTCTCACTCTTCCGAGTACTTATAGTTTCTGACCAACGAAAACCATAAAAATACGCGTACATACTGCGTTCATTCAGATCACTCTGATTCACAAGTACTTACCTGAATGTAATAGCATGAATTAACCTTCATCACTCAAAACTTGATCAATTGCTGAATGATAAAGGGGTATTTACTGAAATCTTGTTGACCCAACCCTATCCAAAAATACAGTTCTTCCTACTGCAAGAACTCTAGAATAAAAATACTCCAGGTTTACTAAATTTGTCGATTTTTTGAGTAAGGTAATTGCTTATTGTTCGAAACATCAATTTTAAACCATGGCAAAGTGAGGATAATGAAAAAGTAGACCCAAAGATAGGTAGGATATACAAGATTAGTTCTGCATCAATTACCTCACACTCAACACAGTAAACTAATTTCAGGAGTTGGGAATAGAAATAAATTGCAGGATACAATCCTAAATCTACTACTGCGGTTTTTTGCTTCTCGGACAAACTGTTTGTGATATTGAACGATCATGTTGAATCACTAATACCTATTTTAATTCGATGATTCCAAGCAACAAAGGTCAAGCCAATTCAATGATGTGGAAAATCGACCCACTGCAAGAATCAGGTATATACTGCACTCGATTTTCATTTGTGTTCCCAATCTAATGATATCTTACCCATAGAAGGGGCATTTCACGTGAAAGGTTGAACTTGAGCAATAAAAGTTCTTCGAAATCGAACATTTTTGTGTAGGTGAGAAAAAATGTCCACAAAGATACAGATCGGTTCGGCGTTCCACAGGCTGTCAAAGGGTACACAAAGATAGGCAGCTTTGGGTTAATTTTGCCAGGTGCTACCGTCATTAGTGGTACAAGTGCAGACATAACAAAGTTAAGGAGATAAGGTTGTACATTCAAAGAGTGATATGTCAAACGAGTGGAAATCAAAATATTGGAACCTGCAGGGGAAGCTGGAGAAACACATGAGTGGCAGATGAGGTTCATTATAGTAGTTATCTACATGATGTGAGACAATGCAACCATGGAAAACCGATATATTGAAGAAAATGTGTTTCCTCAACTATCAGTGATTTCTTGCCACGCTGAGACTTGAAGACTCGATATCCCTTTTAACCGGATATATGTTAGCTGTTATTATCTTAACTGTTAACTGTACCAACTGTACTGTTAATTGTATGTCATGGAATAAGAAAAAAGTTGAATGCCCGAATGGAAGAAAACTCATTTTATAGTTTTCTAATTACTGTTTGAGATGGAATATAAACTATATTAAGATTTATCTATCTCCGAAACATTGGCGGGTTCATTTTTGGTTTATTATTCAATAATAAACCATTGTAATCGCTCTGGAAAAAAAATTCTAACCCCCCTGAAAATTTCATGGTTGTACGTTTCAAAGGGTGTAGAATCCGAATCTGCAATAAAAATTTTTCCGTCCATCCGCCGTACGCACGATTTCTCCCAAACGGCTGGAGCAAAAGATCTGAAATTTTCAGGAAAAATCCGTCTTGGTCCGACGACGCCCCCATTCTTGAGGCAGCTCTCTCACTCAATTTAAAGTGCCCTTTAAGGGCTGTCAAAGTTTTGTAAAATCCCTAAAAACCACAAGTCAAGACGGCCTAAATGTAAACTTATTTTTAAGAACATACCATGAGGAATCTAATGAGCCCCTCCCCAGGTCCGTAGATTAAACCATTCCCGATGTATGGCCCGATTTATGGTGCCAACATTTGCGTTTTTTGGTTTATTATTGTAACTTAGTGATGCCGATAGAGTCGAGTTGTAGTGAATGTGGATACTGGAGTGATAGCCGATGTGGATACTTGTAGTTTATAGCCGATACACGGGTTGAAGCATTCTGATATGCATGAAACGCTGATAATATATAGGTAAATATCATTCAATATTATTACTGGGGTTTATTATTATTAGAGCACGTAAATCGGTTGTTAACCAAAATACCTATTTGGATCGATCAGTTGATCATATTTGTGTGTCTCCCGAAATTCAATAATTGTTCTATCACCTGTGAAAAACGCTGCAAATTCTTTCTCTGGGGTTTATTATTCAATTGGCTTGCGTTCATGATTTGAATTTCTACTAAGCTTTGGAGTGTGCGTGTTTCACAGGCGATAGAGTGATTATTGAATTTCAGGAGGCACACAAATATGATCAACTGAACAATCCAAATAGGTTTTTTGGTTGAGAACAGATTTACGTGCTCTATGCATACCTCCTGAAATTCAATAATCGCTCTATCACCTGTGAAACACGCACACTCCAAACCTTAGTAGAAATTCAAATCATGAACGCAAGCCAATTGAATAATAAACCCCAGTGAAAGAATTTGCAGCGTTTTTTGGTACTGGAAACGGGAGGCTTGAACGGCCCAAACATGATGTTCTGCGAGTTTTAACTGCCTATACAGCAGCAAGAATGCTACGAATCGGAATTAAAATTTGTAGAAAATTTTGTTTCACCTAGGAGAAAAGCATTGTCAAATATCGTCTATTCGGGATCATTCATTTTTTGACTTCATAATTTCACGTGAAATGCCCCTTTATAAGTTTTTGTCATCTACATTGATAGTGAAATCTATTGAACTTCATTCTAGTTCCTCAATGTCATGCTCTGTAAAATATCAGCTTTGGGGCTCAAATGCTTCAACTCCCTAAATCTCTTAGGTCATGCCTAAACATGGATTTATTATTGAGTAGTCGAACCTGTACATGTTCATCACCATCCCTGGGGAACAGTAACCGCACTGCGTGCCGTTGGCAGCTGCCAGTCTCTTCTGAAGATTGTGGTAACCGGCTGCCCCTGTTCCAAGCCCTTCGATTGTGGTAATGGACCAACCGTGACAGGCAAATATTGGTACGAGACACTGAAAACAGTTGGAATCGCAAATAGATTTCAACATTATAATGACTGTTATCAACATGTAACTGTCATTACCCTATATTTTCGTCATTACTTTTGTTAATGAAGGTACATAAAATATTATAATAAATGTATCAATTATTGAGGATAATAATTACTGATTAATCAATTATTGATGTCTCCTTATTTACTTCACAACTAAGACATTTGGTCGGTGAGGTTAAAAAATACGAAACCTTTTTGAAATGATTTCCAGAGTGCTTCAATTGGTGAGTGAACGGATGATCATACATTAATCTGTGTGGTCTTATTCGATTCAGAGAACTAATTTGCCGCCATCCGAACCTTTTCTTCGGAACAACTGGATTAAGGTTTAAGGAATTCGGCTTAAAAGTCCTACCAATATCTCCTATCCAAAAGTCGATCCAGGATGTGCCACTTATCTATCTCAATCAATCAAACCTAACGGATAATATTCAAGGATGAAACAATAAAAAAACGTCTGCCAGGTGGGTGTGGCACATAGCTTCCTCGTATCCATAACAATCCCTGAAAATTTTATCGAAATTGGTCAAGAACTCCCGGAGTTATGCGCTGTAACAAGGATTTCTTTTGCGCATGCGCAGAGACTAATATTGATCCGGGGGTCATGAAACCCATAGGGGACCATCTACACATGAAACCGAACAATCCCTGAAAATTTCATTGAAATTGGTCAAGAACTTCTGGAGTTATGCGCGTAACAAGGATTTCACGTTTGCGCATGCGCAGAGGCTACTATTGATCCGGGGGTCATGAAACCTATAGGGGACCATCTACACATCAACCCGAACAATCCCTGAAAATTTCATCGAAATTGGTCAAGAACTCCCGGAGTTATGCGCGTAACAAGAATTTCATCGTTTGCGCATGCAATGCAGAGTTTATTATTTCCTATTATAAACCCTTGTAATCGACCTATTGATACAAATCGATGTCATAGATTTCAAGAGTCGAATAAAAAATAAATTAATAAAGATCCGTCCGTCCGTTGTTCGCAGTCAGAAGCTTTCCCCCGAAACTATATTATCAAAGTTTACGAAATTTGGCTCAAAAATCCATCACCTGTCCGGGGTGCGCAGTAATATCGAATCTTGATCAATCAACCCAAAGGAATTATATTTAAGGAGTAGTCGATCTAAGAAGACGGGTCAGGCGGCTTAGATTGAATCTTGAATGAAGAGGACGATTTCTTGTTGGATTGAGACAGAAATTAGTTCTCTGAATGAGACCACTCATATTGCTGTGGGATCATCTATTCGCTCACCACTTGAAAAACTTTATCTTCGGGTAATGAAAATCGGTCTTCTTCAGTGAGGTATTCGGTTGAGCAGGAATGCCGCTGAATGCAATTACTCAAATTTTCAGGGTAGTCGGGAGACAGCAATCTAAAAACCTCATATCAATTTCGACGCTTTAATTTAGTTAGTAGCAACTGCGCATGCGCCAACGTGCTTCCTTGCAATTTGCCCAATTCCTAGAGTTTGCATTCGATTTCGACGAAATCTAAGCGGAATGTTTGGGTTGTACTGCTAATGGTCCCCGATGAGTTTCATCGCTCTGATTTAAAAAAAAAATATATTTAAAGCACTTGAAAATACCTATGCCTTCATGTTACCTTGACGAGGAAGCTATGTGCAATTCCCAGCTTGGTAGACGTTCTTTCTGTGATTCGAATGGAAATTAATTGCAAAATTGAAATTGAACGAGACCACTCGGGTTGCCGTTCGATCATCAGTTCGCTTCCAAGTTCTTTAACTGGATGGACAGCTGGAGCATCTTTTCTGTCTGTGTTGATTTATTATTTTCAATAATGAAACTTTGTAAGCGGTGAATTAAAAATTTGTAAAGTCAACTCTCCCCCCTTTAAAAATGGTTGGTTTCCGCATCCATATCAAGACAAGTTAGTTTTTTCGAATTCGAAGATTCATTTTTTAAATTGGAGGCCCCATTTCCTTCCCCATCAAAAAATTGTTTTAGTCACACGCAACCGACGCTGCAAGCTCGCGAAGATGCACAACCTCCATGCCGAGACTACAGGTTCTTTTGCAAGCACCAATTTTCTGGCACTACCATTGAAGAGGGCATGGTATTTGCGTGCCAGACACGTGGAATTCGCGATCCATACACAGTAAGGTGTATTCCATCAGGAATCGACCCTTGCTGCTATTGTGGCACTTGCCGCCTTCATATCGATTTGTACAAACTTATCTATCACATTTCGTTCACCTCCAGAAACATATAATTTTCAATTTTGTTCTCAAGACCGGTTTATCAATCGTTTTGTTTGGTAGTGTAATTGCCCATTTTTCTATAATTATTGATTTCTTTCTTAACCTCGTGAGAATACTTTATTTTCTTACTCCTTCGACCTTATACGTTTCCCTACTGGATCGGACTTGCCCCTTTCATAAATAAATGAATTCTCAAATTCTTAATGAAAATCTGCCAACTCGGGTAGAAAATGCAGCTTTCTTACTCGTTTTCCCACGAGTTTACCGAATTGGGAGGGTGACAAAATGGTGCGATAATTGTTTCAAGTTGGATTTACGTATATTAATTATAAGAATAGTATTATAGTAACATGTCTAGTAACTGTAACTATTAAGCTAGTAACTGCGTTACACTGCTCAGTAGGATTTTCCTCACCGAATTCACGCTGAACGATTGTGTCTGTCCAGTACTGGGACGTCGAGCTTGAACCGACACGATGCAAGCGCCGCAACCCCCTTCGAGGCACATGAATTTTGTTCCCTTCAGGTGAGCATGTTCTCTAATAAACTCATTTAAAGAGGTGTTGGCCGAGAGTTGACCATTAGAAACTGAAAGTAAAGCATATGGTTTATTTTGATTTACCACTTTCAAAATTGAACCTTAGACATCGATGTAGAAAAAAGTAATTGTCCAGTACCCTTCGCCCGCCCACAAGTCAACACATAAACCTGTTGATAACTATGTGTACAATCAGCTGTCCAGATTTATTCCCCAAGCTACAAAACTTTTAAAACGTTGTTCACAATCTGATGTGGGCACCCATGAGGGTGGAGAGGGGCACACTCTCAAACAAATCAACATTAATTCTAGAACTTTGAAAGAAGTTTGAATCCTTGAAATAAGAAGTCTTTCTCGCCCTCACAGTGTCAGATTCAGGCAAATTTATATTTCAGGAAAGAGGTATTCTTGTGAGCTTGCTCAAACTTCTATCTCAACTACCAGTTTTAAACACAAGACTGTTTGACTCGAGCAAACGCTTGGAATTTAAAAGGTGCGTTGAAATCCGGCAGAGCAAATGTCTCGAGTATCAATAGCAATTCTGAAAATTGGTATATTCTTGACACCTCGCGAAAATTCCAGGAACGGTTTTCCAGCACTCCTCCAAACTGCAGTGATATATTTTAGCAAGGAAAAATCAAATGGAAATGGATGAATCTCATTTTAACAAATGGTAATAAATAGATTTTTAAAAAAATGTCTCTGTCAGCTGATCAGGATATAGACCATAATTTCCCAGAGAGTCTCTCTATCAAATTTGAACATTCTAATGGTGAATAGGGGTGAATTCAGTAATTTACCTTATGAAGAATGAGCCTATTAATTTGTTAACATGTGCTTCATATCTTTATGCACTCTACTAGCAATTTTCGGATCTAAACAGTTCGGATCTACTGAATTCAAAGCGTGTAATTTTACTTTTATTTTCATTAATTATAAAATTTCACTCTAGTTAATGTATATTGAATGTAGTCTGCATTATGCCAAATAAATGAATAACTTTATGCTGTCATAACAGACAAATAGTTCGGGATCGAGTGTTTTTTGTATGTTGATGATAGATTTAATTTTAAAGAATTAAATGAAACCTGACGGATCGCAGTATCTTCATTCCTTGAAAGGCAAAAAAGAAGGATATCACTATAAATACGATGTAGCGGCGTAGCAAAGCTATTTCTCATGAGGGGGCTACATTATGTACTCAAAGATTGGACATATGTGTAGTAGATATATATAAGTAGAAGTGGGAAGATATGATGCACAATATTGAACATTGCTATTCATCCCGAACAAGCCGTAGTCAAGAGACAATTGGTGGTTTTACCCTGCAGATTTGGACCGTCTGTAACAGCACCTTTGATTTCTTTGGAAGTTCTGAAGATTGATTCGACTTATATAATTATCATGGACTTGAAAATTATCTAATATAATTACCTCTTGCGTACTTGTGTTACTGGTAGGTTGGAGTAAAATCGTATTTCATTAATTACCTCTCGATAGATGAACACGTCTATATCGATACTGAGTCGTACCAAACGTGCGTTTTATTCAACAGTTATGCGTAAACCAGTCATTTGTGCAGAAAGACTATCTCAAGAAAAACTAATAAACCTTTGTGTAATAATATCGTACGGTTCTTCGTACGATTAGGAACAAGGAGATGTTGATGGCACCCAACCGTTTCTTACAGTGAATGGCTAAACTTCACGGCATTCAAATAATATTGTATTCCAATCCGGTAACCTTCTTCACGTACTTTTAGCGTAGAATACGCTTTAGCCATGGACTAACTAGCCAAAAAAGGAACGCTTGAGCGTAACGAAATGTGACACGGAAAAGTCTAGAACGTTCTGGGCTGCTTTAGAAACACATCATATGATCATAAAACACCGATAATTGATGTTTATAAGCACATTGGGTAACTAAAGGCGATCACCAAGCAACAACTTGTATATTTACATCCATTAATTTACCTTAATAATTATTAATTAAACAACTTGCATTTACCTTAATAATTTTATGTTTCATTTTTCAATAAAATAAACCGTCGTTTTTCTATTGATTTGCGCACGTTTGTATTGATTGTCACATACAAGAATGCGGATTATCGTGGTGGATCGTGCATTGATTCCATATTCAACCGCCATATCAATAACATCGTTAGTGTACGTTACTTAAACGCTAATACACGTTTCATAATCACCGTTGAACGTTCTGCAGTTCAGCGTCCCCTCGAGGCTAAAGCGTATTCTACGTTTCTATACTTGTAGCAGCAGGCTATAAATAAAAGCAAAAGGGGGGTCCAGGGGGCGCAGCCCCCGGCGAGGCGCGTAGCGCCGAGTTTTATTCGGCTTTTTGGCAAATCAAGATGACTCGATGAAATGAAGTGAATGTTACCATGGAGAACAGATGAGGGACGAAAATGCAGGAACTATCTCTACGAATTCCCTTAATGCCCTCGGTATTGACATTTGTTTGCGACAAATTTCATTGACTACAACAATGAAAGTAGACAAGTGCGCTTGTCCATATTTTGTATTCTTTCAGGCTTTTTGTTAGTTGCAAATAGTTCGGAATTTTTTAGGATCATCTAATAAAGAAGAGTGCCATCTTTCCTACAAAACGTTCAATTATACCAAAACACTAACTACCAACTCCATGAGTGCGTCCAGCTAATTATTCTTATAATTTACATAACGTATAAAATTTCATACCAGCGTAAGGTTTTCCATTTATGCAGAATTTAATCTCACTGTCGAACCTGTTGAAAAATACAATTTTATTTAAAAGTCTACAGCTAATTACAGGAATAATTTTCAAGTTATTAAACAGTTAGACTAAAATTAGGAACCATCTGAAAAATTAAAGTTTATAGTAATTTAGTAAATCTTTCCAGTAAATTGGAATGATTTATTATAATAATTTAGGCAAAAACAACATGTCAAATGAAATACCTCAAATCATTGAGTTTCTTCAGATGAGACGCCTGCGACTGCCCCATTTCGTGTGGCGTTGGGCGGGCAATAACGTAGCCGACCATTTTCGTTCCCCCTCCGCATTGACGAGATTCGCATGCTTTTAATTTTCTCGACCTATAGCGATGAGTTCAACTCTTTTCGTATTTTATTATTTTCCAACTTTTTTGAACTGCTTTTGTGGCTGTTTCCTAACTATTTAGTACAGTGTACATAATGGAGTATCAAGTGACGAAAGAATGTTCGTGATCGCTGGGACGTATCCTCTGATTATAATAATTTATTGTCGGGTAACCATGCTATTTTATTCTGTTACATGCACATAATGATACCTACTTTACGCTCGTTCAAGTAACAACTAAGCACTTTTACGTAGCTAT